>KZ506376.1:98228-146408 GCA_002844005.1 Limosa lapponica baueri
GAAAGTATCTCACTAGTGTTTTTTGGAGGGCATTTTCTGCCATGTGACAAAGAAAGGCTGGATCATTTCAGGTACCTGCTTTTTCCTATAACAATGAAAATTGTGGAAGAAAGAAATAAAAAAAGTGAAACCATATTCTGGGAACTATTCACCCTATGCAAGTTTAGGCAGAAAAATTGGCCAGCTCCTCTCCTTAACCTCATCATACTCAGAGGACATCCATATGGGACAGTCCCAGCTTCCAGGTGCCATTGCAGAAGGACACAGGTCTCATGTATTTTCTGTGCCATAACTGCCAGCCTTTTGAATTTGGTACCTCTGGTTACACAGCCCTGGACAGGTTAGATAGCTGCCTAGCCTAAGGCAGCTGAATCATGTATTAGGCTTCTGGTCAGCCAAATCATCTCCTAAAATCCACTGATGGTACGGCTATGGTTTCCTTTAGCAAAGAGTTTTGACACCTATACTCCTATAAAGACAACTACATACAGGTATCAAAATGCAGGTGTCTTAACCTTCAGCTGAGTCCTACCTCTAAATTTAGGTGAGATAAGTCCCACCATCATAGATAAACTCCCTTCATTATAAAGGTTGAACTCAGACTTTCTGATGCCTTCTAAGCCCTATAGTGGGGCTGTGCTGGGAAGTTTAGGGGCAGAGCGGTCTGTTTATAAAAAGAGGATTGATCACGAACATCATTTTCGCTTGCCAGTCACGCCCTTTGTGACAGATTTGGGTATGACCCAGTTAAAAAGTAAAGCTACATGTTTCTCAGCAGGTATCTACTTGACTTTTTTTAAATTTACATTTAACAAGGTACAGCAAGCAATGTATTCACAAGCCCAGTGGGAAGCACACACTTGTTAGTTTGGCTTTTAAAGACTTTTTTTTCTTTCTTTTCTTTTTGTACTAAAGGCGCACTGACCTCTGGGAGAGTCTCATGAATTTCCAAGAAATATTCCACAGCTAATGTCAACTGCCAGTTACAAGAATAAAACCCCCTCATCTTTATACCTTTTTACTGTGTAGTCTCTTCTTGGAAAGGAAGCTCATCCTCTCATTAACAAGGCACTGTGTAGCATAGATGAAAAATCTATAAATTAGTTGAAACCATGATTATTATTAATTGCAGTCCGGTTCTAGCCTCCCCAGCCCAAGAAAGACATGGACATATTAAAGTGATTCCAGCTAAGAGCCATGAAAGTGATCAACAAATTAAAGCACCTGTCACATGAGGAAAGGGTGAAGAGTTGTAGAAGAGAAGGCTCAGAGAGAACCTTATCAAAGCAGGTATCGGTGTGGTTAAAGATGCCCATGAGTACCAAGTTCTGTGGTTATGAGGCTTTCTCTAGCTGCCTAAAAAAGGTTTCAGATACCCCCTCTTCCTGACAGTCCACTATAATCTGGTTCTTTAAGTCCTCTCTGTAGCTGTCATTAGATATGATAATTTATTCTTACCGCTGTGCATGTATATGTTAGGATGGTATGATAAATCTCCTGGAAGTGTTTTTATTTCAACAGTAACTTTCACTAGGGTCTAAATAAATAGTTTAAGTGTTTAATTTATAGGTTTCTAACTTTTAGGCAGGTAACATTTAGCGTTGGTGAAGTGTGCTGAACCTGATCATAAGCATAGCAGGAAATTATGGCACATTATACTGAAAGTGCACAACTAATAATCACTTATAACATTTGTGCTTTGTAGTCACTTTCCATGATACCACAAAAAATGCTTATTGCCAGGATAAACATACTAGTGAAGATGTATAAAAATTGTTCTATCTGTAATCATTGCTCCATTTCACTTTGATGACAGCTGTGTTCTTTGAAAGACTCCATTGACATAGTTTATTTTCTTCACATTGAAAAAAAGTTAAAACAAAAAGACAATTGAAGTGGGATTATCTACTCACAGTTAGGTATTGTAAAATTAGTTTTAAGTTCAAGTTTTTAAGTTTGCTTTAGTCACTTTGTGATTCGTTTATAGTCACAGGAGAGAACAGGCACCTTCAGAATGCAATTCGTCTCTCCATGACATATGTCTAGGACAGCTGAAATGAATCATTCTCTGGAGCCCCCAGCTCATTCCACTGATGACAGAAAGAGCCAAGGGCTTAGAGTAGATGTGTAACCTTTAGATATCTTAAGTGAGATGAATCTCGAAGTTCCAACATAATTTCTGCATGTTACAACAGATCCCTTTATCCGAAGTCAGTTCTGCTGTCCCTAGAGCAAGTATAAAGGAACAGGAATTGGGGACTTTTGAATTCTAATGGGAATATTAATAGTATGGATGGGGTTGGAGAAAATCCTTTTCTTACCAAACAGCCTACATCCACAGCTTGTTTCTTTAATGGTAGATCCACTAACTTCACCACCTTCAGTTTCAGACAAGAGAGCATTGCTATGTAGTTCCTGTGCTTATGACAGAAATCAACATTTGATGTTGAATCAATGTTGAATACTGCTTATCTAGAATTTCACAGAAGCTTCAAAATGGTTAAGTACTCTTACAAGACTGTATTTAAAACTGAATTGCTTTATGGCAGACTGAAGCACAGATCTGAATACAGAACTGTGGTCCTGAAGAATCAGTTACAAATGCCCATGCCCATTTCTATAGCTCAATCCTACCACTAGATACTGTATTATTTGTAGTAGTAAATCTATATCTTAAGTATAGATCTATACTTAGTATACCATCTATAGATCTATACTATAGCTCTATAGTAGTATAGTATCTATACTGTAGTATCTATAGTATCTGTAGCACAATTGTCCTCTGGTGATTCTCTTTTTAGCATAGACATAGGTTAGGAGATTTACACTAAAGGCGTGTCAACTAAAAATAAGTTAAATGAATTCATACTCAGCCAGAGTTTAATAATGATGAAGACATTTGACATCTATTCTGACCCCATCTATTCTGTGTATGTATCACAGACCATAAATTTCACTTTTATGTAAAGCCAGCAACAGGTGTTTAACTGTGGAAATTCCACTTTTTGCTATAGAAGATTTTCTGTGTCTACGTGGAAGCCTTGATTTGAAGACATCACTAGGCAGGCACTGAGAGACGAAATATAGTTTATTCATTCCTCCTGATTCAGATAGAGTGCAGAGGGTCAATACCCAGTAGAAGCGATTCATGTTGTCAGTATTATCTTCAGAATGGCTCTGTATTGGTCTGCTTGATCATGTGTAGATGTGCACCAGCTCCTAGAACACAAGCCAGTTCCCATCTGGAAGACATTTTTCTTCTTTACTCTGTTTCAGCTAAAAAAAATGGTTTTTTGAGTTCCTACAGTAAAGGAGCTTTGGGATTGCAGTTGGTTTGTTTGCCACTGTCTTGACATGTAGGCAGAGCTAGAGTTGTGACTGCCTACGCTTGTGGGGCTGTTCTGGACACTGGCCATCTGCACAAGATTGTCTTCCTTGGAGATCAGGCTTCTGAGTATTTTAAAGCAGATGTGCAATTTCTTGGAAAAATGGTTTCATAAAACTAAATCTAGGTTTCATAAAGCTGGAAAACTGAATCATATGGGAAAACATTGGTCTTCTGAACAATCTCATTAAAAATACTATTATGGAGTTGAAATATTCCAAGAAGTTTCTTTATCACAAGTTTTATGAATCATTTTCATAGACAAGCTTGACAAGTCTCCTGTATACCCTGAAATATTCAGTTCATAACATGCAACTAGAATTAAAAAAAATCAACAATCTTCCACAACTTTTTTATTGGAAAATACATCATTACAATACTATGTCCCTTAAAATTTCAGTTTTCTGACAATCCACTAAGGAAGTGAAATAACTTTAGCAGCAAAATAATTCCTTTCTTGATAAGGAAAAATAAAGGAAAAAAGATCACTCAGTGTAGTGAACTTTTCACTTCATTTTGGATTTTGGTACCATTATGCTTATTTCCCATATACTTATTTTCACTCTGCACTTTCCCACAGAGAAGTCTGATTCACTTAGAGGATCACAACTGAAAGGGTACAGAGAAAGTGTGTTAAGAGAAAATTTCTTTAGTAGGAGTTATTTTGCTTGGCTTTCTATTGTATGAATTGTCCTGAACCAGCTCTGGTTTCTCAGCTGTGCAAGGAAAATTGAATTTTACTGCCTTGAGGATGAAGGCTGGACTCTTCTTACAGTGAGAGGAATGGAAATAGTAATTATTGTTTCTGAGCAATTATTTACACCTGTAGCAGAGGTTATTGTTTGTGACACCCACACTCTCCTCTTGGCACAGCAACCTAGGCTTCCTGGGGCTTTCACATAGCAAGGAGGTCACCAAGACCATGACAGTTTTTCTACCCCTTGTCAAAACATTCTGTCAATATAAAGGTTAAAGCATGTATCTACTTGAGGTACAGCGCCAATTCTAGCTTTGTAAAAATCAAGAATGTGTCTAGAATGACCAGAATTCTGTGACAGTTGTCTGTTAACCTCTCTACACCTGAGAAAGTCCTGTACATGCATGGCAGCTTTGAAGGAGTAATTTGGCTGTAATACATCGAACTGTTGACTGACAGCATCTAAAATGATGGCAGAGGTTAACAGGACTGCAGTGTAGCTCAGTTAGTCAAACAAACACTATTTCTTAACATATGCAAAGGTTCCATGCAGGCTTGCTTACCGAAGAGAGTATATCTTGTTTTCTATGCAAAAAAGCAAGTTTTACAATCCTGTTGTTTCAGTGATAATACAGACAGGTATACAGCTGCTCATCCATCAATAGGTAGCAGATGAGTCAAAGCTGGTAATCAGATCTCTGAAAAATGTTTGGTGCTTAGTAAATTTTTAATGACAAATTCAGATACTACTGACCTGATGTGATGCAAGAAAAATTTCTTCTATATGGATGAGGATCAATTATTAATGCAAGACGATGTTTAAAAGCCCCTACAAAAAGGGCATGAGGGAAGACCCAGGGAACTACAGACCTGTTAGTCTAAACTCAGTTCCTGAAAAATTTATTAAGATTATACTGAGTACTATTGAAAGGCATTTAAGAATAATGTAATCATTAGGCACAGTCAACATGGATTCACAAAGGGAAAGTCCTGTTTAACTAATTTTATACCCTTCTATGATAAGATCACCCACCTAATGATTGAAAGGAAGGCAGTGGATGTAGTTTTTCTGGTTTTAGTAAGGCTTTCGATACTGTCCCTCACATAATCATTCTGGATAAGGTGTCCAAATGTGGGATGAGAGGGTTCACGATGGACTGGGAGGACGGACTGAAGGGCAGAGCTCAAAGGCTTGTAGTGAGGCTACATCTGGCTGGCTACTGGTCACCAGCGGTGTTCCTCAGGGCTCAATTCTAGGGCCGGTTTTGTTTGATATTTTTATCAACGATCTGGATGCAGGATTTGAATGCACCATTAGCAAGTTTTCTGATGATACAAACCTGAGAGGTGCTGTTGCCCCTCTTGAGGGACAAGAGGTTTTGCAAAGGGATCTAGATAGATTGGAGCATTGGAATATGATTAATGGGACAAAATTCAACAAGTCCAAATGCCAGATTCTGGCACCATAAACCATGTCGCCAGGCAACATGTCTACCAGCTTTTTAAATATCTCCAGGGATGGTGACTCCATCACTTCCCTGAGCAGCCTGTTCCAATGCTTGACAACCTTTTATGTGAAGAAATTGTTCCTAATATCAAATATAAACCTCTCCTGGCACAACTTGAGGCCATTTCCCCTCATCCTATCACTTGTTACTTGGAGAAGAGGCCAACACCCACCTTGCTACAACCTCCTTTCGGGTAGTTGCAGAAAGCAATAAGGTCTCCCCTCAGCTTCCTTTCCTCCAAAATAAACTCCAGTTCCCTCAGTAACTCCTCAAAAGACTTGTTCTCTAGACCCTTCACTAGCTTCATAGCTCTTCTTTGACACGCTCCAGCACTTTAATGTCTCAAGAAATCCATGTTTTTCCAAAATGGGATCTGGAGGCAGAGCAGATCACACTAGGTATCACAAAAACTCCTGAAGACATGTATTTAGTTAACTAGATCACATCCTTCCTCTTTGCCTACATAAAGATTTTGACTACTATTTGTTATTCACAGAATACAAGACTGAGAGATCACTGTCTGTACAAGACTGAAGAGATCCTTTCACAGCTGGCAGACACAACACAGATGATAGATCTGATACCTTTTTGGAGAGATTGCTGGAGTTGAGGGCAGTACCCAAGGTAATGGTACTACGTATCTATGTAAAAGCAAGTGGGTAAAACCTAGTGGAGCCCAGCAACAGATGCAGATGAAAGGCCATTGACAGCCTTTTCTAAAACTAGTAAAACCTTTGCCCAAGTGAACTCCCATGCCAAAGGTCTTGGCAGCCACATTACGTGTTGTGTGGAGAATTACATGAATGTTTACACTTTTAATGCCATTGGAAGTTCTCTTTGCATTCTATCCTGAGAAATGGAAAGACAATTTCTTTCTCCAACACACTATCATAATTCTATCATTATTATTATGTTATTATTAGGACTCTGTAGGTCCTACCTATTCTAATGCAAACAATCCTAAACTTTTAATTCTCTCCACACTAGAAAGTGTTCAATGTTATTGTACATCAACTCCTTGAGCCACCTTTAGTCCCAGATAATCTTTCTTGAAATGATCTGTAGAAAATTTCTCTAAATCATTCTGCGCTATTGATAGAGGCAGATATACTGATCATTTTAATATTTTTCTCAGTAGTCCATTCCTTTGTTTGTCTTTTAACCAAATAAATACATTTAGCAGGTTCTCACTGACCTGACCGCAATAATAATACCAGGATCCTCTGTATACATCTATATAGTTTAATTCTGTGATTTAAAGATGGGACTACTTCTACCTGATTTCTTCTGCCTGAATATTAGATGCGTAGTTTTATATAGCTGTCTATTCCATCTGTAACCAAAACAGAAATAGTGACATAGAAAGAACAGCTTATCTCACCAAACTATGTTTAAAGAAACAAAACTGAGATACAAGATAAGTTCCTCACAAAAATAAATAATCAGTAAAAGGGCATGAAACAGAGGATAAAAGCACATGATGAGTTCTTTCAGTGGAGTTCCCCAGAAACCATGACTGCAACATGTGCTTTTAGCACATATAATTATGACTAGGAAAGCATTGAACAGGAAAAACACAGTATTTTTCTAATAATACAAAATTAATCAGTATACTTAAGTTGAGAACCAGCTATGGAGAACTGCAAAAGAATTTTATGAAGCTCACCAACTGGGCAATAGCATGGCAGATGACATTTAAGAGAGATGAATATAGAAATACACATGGGAAAAAAATCAAACTAACCTTATTTCCTGTGCAAAATGCTATGCTCTGAAAAAAAACCTACTAGGTAGGATAAAGTCCTCAGCACAATGGGTTTGAAACAGAAATGGAAATTCTCTGCAGAAATGTGACATTAGTGTTATAAAAATAATGACATTCAAAAACTGCAAATGACTATTTGCTTTTCATTTTCCCCACTGTTTAGTTGGAAAGAGGACACAGACTTCCCAAGAAGAAAGCGGGCTAAACAGGGGGGTAAAAATAAATGGGAAAGTTGTATGATCAAGACATGGTCCCTTTTTTAATGTTGTTAATTTTTTTTATCCAACAACTACTTAATCCAAATTGTGTAACCCCCAACAGAAAACCTAGGACTTCCTTCTACCTGCCCTAGACTTCCAGGGAGAATCTGCGTCAACAAACAGTGTCATACATGTTTGCTCCCCCTTTGTCCAGCAAACCTTACCTACCTTCCTCCATGCTGGCACAGCATCAATAACAGGAAAATATTGCATATTGCTTAGTCAGGGAGGGCTCCCATAAGGAGGTAGATACATCATTAGGTCACCTTATATTGAAGAAATGAGGGAGCTCAAATGTCCTTCCTCCTGTGCAACCACTTCCACATCTCTAGTTTGGTTGGCTGGTTATTGGAAGTGATTCTGACTAGTGAATCTGATGCCCTCTGATGTGATAGGTAACATATCTACTAGAATGGGGAGGTTCAGCTGAAGTTTTCCTATTTTGTACATCTAAGTTTTCAATAAATATGAGACAAGAACTGAGACACTTGGCAGCACTACTGCTCGGTAATGGGATTGCAAGGATGTGAGTAAATTCATCAGCAAAACCAGAATTATCTTCAGAATCTTAGGAGTATAACCTGCTGACAACTTGTTGTGGGTTATTCTGCCACATTTGGAGAATACAGCTCTAATTTCTAATTGCAACTATACCTCTAAGAGTAAAATGAAAAAAAAAAAAAATCTCCTCTTGCACTAGAATATCCCTTGAAGAGATTTGCAGTTTTTCAATACTAGTCTCCAGCGACACTAATTCATACCACGTCTTTTTGCAGGATTGACTCATGGATAAGAACTTTCATTCTATCACCTGTATGTCCCCAGATATCTTCTTAACAGTGCTTTCCTTATGTAAAACTTTGTAACCCTTCTTACGGCACCTATGACCTTCTACTGTGGTGGCTTAAAGCAGAGGAAAGAGAGAAAAAAATTGTGACAAAGGAAAAATTAATAAATCCGAAAAGAAAGGGGACAAAAAGGAATAGAAAATATTAGAAAGACAGAAACTGTACAACAGTAAGGTAAAAGGGAAGAGACAAGAAAAAGAAAGCCAATGGAAAAAAAATGAAGCAAAAATCTAATTTTATTCATTCATTTCCAGTCCACACTTCTGCTGTTAATTATGAAAGAAAAAATGATCAGCTTTGTACAAGTACTTCAGGATTTGGCCTATTAACTCTAGCATGTATGTAAATGGGATGTTGCGTATTTTGACATACTAAGGGTTGTAGGTAAAGCTTCCATTACTTGCATAGTTTACAACTCATAGGTCTACATAATTTCAACAAAATAAAAAGGCAAGTCAAATGTCATTGAAATTGCATGAACTGGAATTCACTCATTGAGATCCAAATATAAACTTGGGCTTGAATTATATTTTATGAGAAAGGTTTACCAGAGGGAAGAAATGGGTATTGAGTGACATTGGGAAGAAAGAATGTAAATTAATTTTGCTTCTCAATACAGAGGCGCGCGTGCACACACACACACACACACAAAATGCATAAAATAAATAAGTACATGGCTAAGTGAAATATAACATTTAGTTACTCTTCAAGCTTTATTGAAGCAACTGGAATTTCTTACTGAAGGCTGGTGTGGGTAAGGCTGGACATTTACATTGACAGTCAAAGCCTACTGACTGAGCAGTTTCAGCTGTAAAATTTAGGTACTTCCCTGTTTTTCTGTTGATGTTGTCATCAAAGCTGTCAGCTAGACTTGATTTCAAGTCCATTTGAATAAGAGATTATGAGTAAGAATAAAGCTTAAAAAAATCTTAGAAATAATGAAGTATATGTGCAGGTAAATAGAAATATATTAATTTTAGCTTGTCAACAGACTGTATGAAGATGGTTTTTCTAATTTATGCATATAGACAGCATCTGGAATGTAGCAGGCTTGTAAAATCCAGTTCACCCTCTACTGAGTCCTTCATAGAGCTCTACAGGAGTTCATGTGACATTTTCCTAAGTGATGAATCATTCAAATTTATTCTATACAATATAAATTCAGTCCTTAACTATTCAAAAACTGAAAATGCAAAGGACGCTAATTAGTTTTGCTGTGCCAAGATATATTTACATTTCATATGGTCTTGTTTCTGAAGGGCGTTCCTAGTAGGTCAACAAAGGTACACTGGGAAATTTCCACTTTTCTAAATATGGATGCATCTTACTCAATGAATTTCACAGACTTTCCTAGGTTATAAGATACTGCACTTGGGACTACTTTGGGTTTTTTGGGTTTTATTTTTTTTCTGTTTATATTTTATTTTCCTTATTTTTAAGTAACTACTATTTTTTTATGAGATTTTGACAATTAAGTTAGTTTTCTATGCTTTCAGATTTTACCGGAACAAAGTTATTGGCTGATGTATGCCCGTGTCAGTGAAATTGGGGTTTTCTGAGTTCAGCAAAACCAGAAGAAAGATTTTGGGGTTTTCAAATCTTTTGTTTTGTTTTGTTTTGTTTTCCCTAACATACACCAGGTTCATCAGGTGATCTACTAGACCATCGCTTTGTGCAAGAGTTGCCTTTCCTATATTCTTTGTCTATCACAATTACAATGCAACTCTTACAAGCCAAGTAATATTTTGCCTAGTAGTATCAGAATATCATAATAGTCTTTTTCAGGCAGCAACTGTCTTGACCTCAATGGCAAAAAAACAGATGAGCATTGATTGCCAAGGTCAATACTTCAAAAGACCTTTTCTTCAGAAGCTGACTATGGTCCAGAAGCATCGCACTGGACTGTAGCACTCTGGGTACTTTTTGAACAGCTGTTCTAGAGGAAAACAAAAAAAAAAAGGAAGAGCAGCTATGTAACATTTTTGGAGGAATTTCTATTCTCAGTGATACTCAAAATTCAATTTCACAATTCCCTGGGCAATCTGATTTAACTTTAAATCTTGGTCTTACTGCAAATTTGGTGCCATTCTCATCAGAGGCTTGGCCCAGATAACCTTTAAAGGTCCTTTCAAAACTGAGTTTTTCTTTGAAAGTAAATGTCAGCTGGATACTTTCTGTTCTATTTATTCATTTTAAAAGGGAAAACTAAACAAAACAAAATAGATATCATTGTCTACATTTATTCTTCATAACACCACAGTCAAAAAACACTTTTCTAATGTTATCTAACCAGGTATCACACACTTCTGTAAACTTGTTTTCCCGTATCTCTATTTAACATTTCCCTACTAAAATATTGAACAAAGGAGATCTGAAGTGTCAGGTGTATGTAAAAAAGACCAAATATGACTTAAATCTGGGAGCAGAGGAATAAAAACAAGATTTCTAAGGTGTCTTAGTCTCCAGCATACATGTAAAAAAGAGTTCCAGCACATTTCAACCAATTTCAACTTGACACCGCTTGCCTCTCTACAGCTTAACTTTCTCAGCTCAACCCCCGAGAACCAGAATAATTACATCCAAATTACTTTGTGGAAATGGTCCATGGTCCATGCTATCCCCATGGACTTGATCCATGTCTGGCAGAGGTTAAAATCACATCAAGAACCATACTGAAAATCTTATACCTCAGATTGCCTCTACAAATGCTCAAACCTGTGCACATGCCCTGTTTAATTTGCTAAGATAGATATAGTTTAAAAGTCCTGGTTGTGATACTTAAAGCATTATTAGCCAAAAGCAAAACCAGGAGGATTACATCTGAAAATACAGCAACAAATAATCTCTGCTCATTTATTCCTCTGGGTCTTTTCTGCCTCCACTTCTAAAACTCGAGAATGGAGCCAAGCGGGCAGGCTGAGCATGAACTCCTCCTGCTTTCCACCACTTCCAAGCTGAGGAGCAAATGCCTGCATTTCTAATCAACTAACTAGAACACAAATGAGCAGTCTGAAGGCATTAGTCTTGCATTCAAAGAAAATCAACTACCCTTGTTAATAACTTAATTTATATATATAAACTGACCTGGAAAACGAAATCATTTGATATAAGGTGTAAGGACAGTATTTTTTCTAGACGAAAAACTTATTGAACTGTGCAAAAAGCATACCAGGGCTTTTGCTCTTTTTCTCTCTTCTTCAAGGGCCTTCAAAAAATCACTAATATATATTTTTCTATCATAATCCTGTTGCATATGCTTTTCTTGCAGCCAGGCCTAAAAGAAGCAAGGTTTCCAAAAATTCCTTCATCTCTGAACTTAAAGAAAAAGCATAAAAATAGTTAAAGTACTTTATTTAAAAGTGAATAAAAGTATTTAAAGGAAAAAATCCTCCTCTGTATGGTTAAAGAAAAAGAAAAAAACAACAATGTCCCAAAATTGACAATTTAGAATTCACATTTCCAGACCTACCTTACCTATTCACTTTAGGGGTTTGCAGAATAATATGTGTATTCAGTTAAGGTTCAGAAATGCCTTCTGTAAGGTCATCTAAACTGGCACATTAAGTTCTCTCATTTTGTACAAAATGCTGTTTGAAAGATAAGTAACACACTGTACACTGTCTATAATGACAGTATCATTTCAGTGTCATTGTAGTCATGACTTCTCACTTCCACTAGGTTTTCTGCTTCATCTGGGAACCTTGTTAAAATTCAGAAGCTGTAAACAAACAGAAAATTCAGTTATTTAAAGTATATCTTTGATTTCAAAAATGCCCGTGTAAAACTGGCACCTGTGAGGTTGGACAAACCTCCTCAGGGTGCATGGAGTCTAGCATTTGCTACATCCCAGAATCCCAGGGAAAAAAACCTCGTTACTCAAATACACTTGGTAAAATACATTTACATAAAAAAATCCTACCATTTTAATTGATGAGAAATGTTTAAGAAAGTCCTTTGTCAGTTAATGCAAATTTGTCCAAAAGTGAGAAAATCTAGCCTAAGTGCTGAACTATTTAATTTGCATTCTTTAGCACCTTGCCCTGCAAGGGGTCCTGGTGTCAGTGTCAATGAACTGAGATTCGCATTCTACGTTAGGGATCCTTTCAGTGTAATATGAAAATGTAGCATCTTTGAAGCTCATTTTCTTAGTTCAAATGCAGAGGCAAAGATGTGCATAACCATGATGAAATACGTACTTAGTCAAGCGCATTCCACATTGCTGTAGTAGTTCTGTTTACCTAATGAAACACATAACAACGCAAATCAGAACAGTCTGCTGATTTAGCTCGTGAAGCTAAATCATCCATACAGGTGATAATCACAGCTTGACTTAGCTACAGGAACCAGAGCAACCTGAGTACCTACAGTGAATCTGCTTAAATGTTTCATCTCTAAATCTTATTGTTATCATACATTATTAGTTTGTTGTTCTTATTTGCCCTCTTTGCTTAATAACACAGACTCACTACACTGACTAAACACAGATAGGAATGTTTCACCCAGACAAAATAGCAATTTCTGAATAGTACTTTAGCCCACACAAATCAACTACCTAACATGAAGACAGATTTCTCAAAGTAAACGAGAAGATATTTAATGTGCTGTCGCTGTAAACCTTCACACTTTGCACAGATGCAATACTAAAAGTAAAAAGTAAAAGTGAAGTTGTCATTGTCTTAAAACTGAAATAATGCTCCATGACTTTTGATCTTCATTTTGGTTGTTCTTTTTCTGGAATTAGGTAAAAAAACACTTGGCTGAACCTCAGAAAACACCCAGAATGTATTGCTAAATTAGAAGTTTGTATCATGACCCTCTGTGAGATTTTATTCACCTTTTTTACTGTTGTGTGGCTCCTTCTGAAAAAAAAACCCAACCCAAACCAAACCAAACAAACAAACAAACAAAAAACAAAACAAAAAAAACCCAGAAAAACCACACCCAAACAAAAAAACCACAAAATACAAATCCTGGCAGATACTGTCAATGCTGAGAGAAATAAAAATCCAGTTATTTTTTTTTCTTCATGGTTTTAATTTTATAAGGGTAATTTTGCATTTACTTTAACTCAGGCACAACTCTAATATGGTTTTCCATACTGGGAGATTCAGTATTCAATACAAACACTGTGATTCACTTCTACAGCAGAAAATCTCCAGATCTAAGACCATTGGTGAAATTTACTCCATGAAATAAACCTTATTTTTACAAAATTTCCCACTTCAGAACACTTAAGGAGTCTGTGCTGATAACAGGAATCTTGTTAATGTGTTACATGACAGGTATAAAACTCATAATCAGCAAAAATAGTATACCTTCTAAAAGTTTATGTAACAACCTAATAAAAAACATTGTATACATGTATGCATTCTCCTTATTGTTTCTCCAGAAAACATAGAACTAGAAAACTAGGATTAATTGACAGTTTTACCTAGTGATAGTTAATTTAAGAATCCATACTAGCTTTTCATTTTATGAGCATCTCTTGTCCTTCTAATGAGACAGTTAACTTTTCTCAAGCTCTTATCAAATCTGCAGTGTGTTTTTCATATCAAAATCCCCTATTTGCTGAATTTTCAAGGAAACTTTCCCATGTTTTTCACAGTAGTCTTCATGTTCAGGTGGAACTTCTAACTCACTGTAAAAAAAAAAATACACATATTCCCTAAATGCCTCTTCTCTCTTACACTTTCAAAAAGCTTGACTGCAACAAGATTGCAAGTACATTTAGCTCACTTTTCATGCTAATGACATTAGTTTGTTTCCTTATGATCTCCTATTTGTAATTTATCATCACCTGCCTTGTTTTATATATCTAGATCAAGTCTGCAATGCAATATGATGACAATAGAATTTTCTCTTTGTCACCTCAGATTTGCATGCATTCATAAATCTATTTTTTCCTCAGCAACAAAAAACAGATTTTCTATTACCAAAATAAAGCCACTTTCTTGACTAGCAGAAGCACCCAGCCACCATATTTCTCCCAGCATTTGTGCTGTTTTACTTGTCTTTATAGAAAGAATTCTCCAACAAGTCTCCAAAAGTTGTTTTGTCTTTAATATTGACAGATTGTTCACAATCGAGTCCCACTTCACATCATCACAGTCATCAGATGTTCTCCTCTCGTGCACCTAGCATGTTTTGGTCAATATGTACTACCATCCCTATCTTTGGTCTGACAAGCACGATTCAACAAAAATAAAGTTAAAATTAAAATTCCCATAGCTGCATGAATTAGGATGAAGTCCCGTAACTTTTTGGTCTGCACGGAGCATCAGGTTTTAGAATCCAGTCACAAGGTAACAAGAGCTTGAATCATACAGATAAATCAATTGAAGACAAGGGAATCGTTTCTTCTCACCTTTACTGAAATACATTATACTCACCATTTAGAAATCCTATAGCACTAGTCCTGAGGTGAGAAATTTCTTACAACTTGGTTTGATTTCAAGTATCATGTGCTGCTACTTCCAGCTACCTTGTCTTTGAGATAGAAATTATCTCTTCAAACTGTATTTTAACATAGGCTAATGGTAGTCTTGTTTGTAGCATATGTTACTAGACAATGTCAGTATATAAACCTAATTAAATAAGGATGTGGGGCTTGATGGGTCCAACACTCAGAGGACATTGGTTTAATAAAAGAATGAACGAACAACAATTTTTATGCTAATTAAATGTTATGGAAAACACTGATTAGCTCAAATTTAATATGATAAATGCCATATAAAATCAGTGAAGGGACTTTATGCACCTGAATCATAATAAGCAGTTCATCAGCAGCACCTAAAAATATTTTGGAGCATAAATGTCAGTACATTTGTAACCATAAATGTACCATGGTTAATCACATTTGGCCTCCAAGATTAAACCTGTATGTCTCATAGGACTGTTTTAAATACATGACAAGATAGGAATGAGACTGCTGTTACTGCTTTTTGATATTGAGAAATTCAGCTCAGATCCCTGCTGAGCTGGATGTCTTTCGAATTCATAAGTGCTGGAATTCAAAACAGTTTTATTCATCTGCCTTTAAAATGTTGAAAACTTTTGATGTGAAATAGCTCATTTAAAATGTGACTTTGCTGAACCTTTCTCTATACTATTAGGAACACTGAGAAAGGAGGAGTCATTTCTATTGTACTGGGGGAAATCTCCATTTTTTTATTTGAATTTTCCAGAAACACCATTGAACCATTTATCCCCTGGAATTTCCCAAGTAAGAAACTAATGGAGGTTGATCTAATTGGACAGTGTCTTCCTTTTATCATATAATCTATTTTTCTGAATACATAAGACCTTCATCCACATCTATAAGCCTGAGAATACTGTAATAAAGTAAAACCAGATGGAATCTCTGACTCAAAAACTGTAAATAAATATAATTATTAGCAAGAAAATATCAGTTTGTAGTTCTGCAGTAGTAGTAATAGCAGCAATGATATGATAGCTCAGAAGAATCTCCAGTCTACGAACAAAGACTTTCCAGTTCTGGGAATTTAACAACCTGCCTTTCTACATATATCCTATCACTATTCACTCTGAATCCCAGCTATGAAAAGATCCCAAAGCAGCTTAAAAATAATATTAACAATAAATTACAGAATAGATATGATACAAACATATTCTGGAGCCTTTGACAATAATTATCAATGTCTTGAGTTCTTACCTCTGAACCAAAATCTGATTCTACATGAGAAATCTCTCCAAGACTGGCCACAGATCTTAAAATGATTTCCTGCAGGATAAACCACACTGTTGTCTATTTAAAGTGAAATCATGCAATTCAAAATAACCCAGCCCATAATAAAACAAGATTTTTGTGTTTCTAAAAGTCATAGTTGAAGAGGGAATCAGAATAAAAAATGTATGAAAAAAGGCCAGCACAACTTTTTTATAATGAATAGGGAGTGGCCAGATACCATACTCACAGTAACAACTTAAGAATTAAACCAAACAGAGAAAAACAGGGAAAGAAAAAATGTCAGTGGCAGAAGATATCATCATTATAAAAATATTTCTAGTTACTTTCAGAGTATTGCTAGGAAAATGGTTAATATCCAAATAGCTGCCTTATTATTATTAGGAGTTTTCACACTCCTCCCAAGGGACTTCATGCTCCGAAATATTTTTTTGGCCTAAATCTGTCACTCATGTGAAGAACTTGCAAAGCCCTTTAGCACATCTTCAAATAGCTTTCAATAACATTTTCACTTTCTGTCAGAAGCCATAAAAAAAATAGTCATTTTGGAGGTTATTGTGGGCATTATGTAGTCAGTCATTTGGGTTAAGAACTGTGCCATAGCAATCAGTTTTTCAGCTTCATCAGCTACTGGACAAAATAGGATAGAGACAATTCTCTCATCCCAAGGCTTGCTGGCATGGCTTATACAGGACGGTCAGCCTTATGGACATAAGGGACTGCATCCTGGGAAGGGGCCTGTGCCTGCACTAAGTCCTCTCAGATCATCATTGCTCATGTTCTTTTTCTTTTCTCACTATCCCTAAAGTTTTCTTTAAAGTCCTTGGAGTTAGAGAAGTGTTTATTTAGGACGGTACTTTACAGGTCTTTTGAATTAAGCTATTAGGATGTGCAGAAGTAACTGTGGGTTATTACACAGAAGAAGACGTTCTGATTAATTTCTGAATAGCACAAGATACTAAAGTTAAAATAAATTACACTGGCACACTCAAGAGAAAAATACAGTAATTCACTTACTTGAATATGTGAGGAAGTAGTCAAGGTTAAATTTGCACTTCATTCCATAACTGTAAATAATGATCAACAATAAGAAGAGTGAAAAGATCTTTCTTAAATATTCAATTGATTTCCATTTCTTTTTGTCCTTCACATGTGTTGGGGAAACCTCCAGTATCAATAAAGGCTGGAGGATGAAGGAATTGAGAGCATCCCTGCCGACTTGGGGGTACTGGTGGATGGAAAGCTGGGCATGAGGCAACAATGTGTGCTTGCAGCCCAGAAAGCCAACTGTATCCTGGGCCACATTAAAAAAATCTTGGCAAGCAGGTCAGGGGGCAATTTTGCCCTTCTACTCTGCTCTAGTAAGACCCGATCTGGAGTCATGTGTCCAGCTCTGGGGTCCTCAGCACAGGAAAGAAGTAGACCCATTGGAGCCGGTCTAGTGGAGGGCCACAAAGATGATCAGAAGGACTGGAGCACCTCTCCTTTGAGGAAAAACTGGGATAGTTGGGGTTATTCTGCCTGGAGAAGTGAGACCTTACTGTGGCCTTTCAGTACTTAAATGGGGCCTATAGGAAAGATGGGGACAAGTTTTTAGCAGGGCTTGTTGCAATAGGACAAGGGGTAATGATTTTAGACTAAAAGAGGGGAGATTTAGACTGATAGAAGGAAGACATTTTTTACGCTAAGGGTGTTGAAACACTGGAACAGGTTGCCCAGAGGTGGTAGGTGCCCCATCCCTGGAAACATCCCAGGTCTGGTTTGACAGGGCTCTGAGCAACCTGATGTAGTCGAAGATGTCCCTGGACTTTGCAGGGGGGTTGGACTAGATGACCTTTAAAAGTCGTTTCAAACCCAAAGTATTCTATGATTCTATGGTTATAAATCTTGCAGTTTGGGAGGACTTACTGAGTCCTTGATTGTTGTGATTGTCAGCAGTGAAGCAAGTAACTGAGTCTTTAAAAATAGATAAAATAACAATCATTAGAGGAAAGAGGATGTAACAAAGGAACAAGCATTGCAGTGGCTCATTTAGGCTGATAATGATTTCTTCTTTTAACTAGAATTCTCCAGTCCTATTTCAGCCCAGACTTCTTAACGGAAACATTGTAACTGAGTTTTGGAAAGAGCACTTAAAAACATACTACTTAAGGACACAGCATATATCCCTAACAAAAAAATTAGAACTTATCTTACAGTGAAATCAGAAAGCGATGCTTCAAAGGAAAAGGCTATTATGTGACACTGTGCATGATGTGAAATATCCATAGCTTTACAGTGAAGCATTTCAGGCTGAAAAGTAAATGGATTCACTGTCAGTTTGAAAACAACAACAAGAAGTATCACAACTCAGTTTGATTCCTGGCATTGAAAAAAGCTGCAACAACCCAGTGGACCTCAACACTTTACAGAAACCAGCATAACACACACAGCAGGGATGGAGAGAATGGTAACATCTCTGGATTGGATGAATTCCTTATGAAATAATTGGAAAATATTTCAGGAGAAGGTGAAGAGGCCATCAGACTGAAGTAAACAGGTTATTTAATCATTTTCAGTGAGACAAAGTTAGGAAGGCAAGTATGATACCTGAAATAAAAATAACTAAACTTAAAGAAGAGCAGTAGAGAATCAAGATGAGAGAATGAACTACAGCTTATACCGGGTAGCTAACTGGAAAAAAGTGTAAATTTGCAATACTGCTAAAACCCAGCCACCAGAAGACCATCAAGACATGGTTTTGTAAAAAGAAAGTTTGTACTGGAGGGGCAAAAGGCTAAAGAGGGAGGGGTTGGATATGCCTTCCAGGTAAAAAGGAAAGCCGGAGTGAAATTGTTCAGCTGCTCCCCAGTTGTGTCCTAGAGGAGCTCCTCCCACTCTTCCGGAAAACGGCCTGGAATTGCCCCTTGCTCAGTCAGTCGGAGCAAAAAGAACTTCATAGAAGTGGAGTACTTACCTCAGAAGTCTAGTTGGAGTCAAGTCAGGCAAGTCCCTGGGGAGGACACACAAGGTCCTGGGCCCCTGCTCTCAGTCACCTACTTGAAGAGAAATCTCCCGGTTCAACAGGGCCTCTGGAGACAAGTTTCTTTAAACAAAACTCTGTGAACTTACACCTCCTTTTTCTCCTCAAATATAGACAAAATCTTGGTTGGGTACTAATAAAAACAACAGCATAACCACACTGCTCCTATAGCAGTGAAAGCATTTTGCTAAAGAACATTTCTGGTCACTGACACCAGCTGGCACAGAATAACACATGTCTATACCAGGATGGTTTGTTGTTACTTTGGAGTAACAACATCCAAACTACCTGAGTGGAAATGTTCCCCGATGCACTCTGGCTCCTGAACGAAACCTGGGAATTGTTTGGGAAGGCCATCATTGGCACAACCAAGGTTGGTCAGGGACTTCTTCAAGCCATTGACTAGTGTAGCTAAAAAAGACTTTTCCACGTGTTTCTGATTTCACTAGTACAGCTACTGACACAAGGCTCCTGTTTGTGCTCACCCAAATTCCCTCTAGGAAACTGTTTCCTCAGGCTCCTACTTGGATGCTGTTTGGCAAAATTCACTGTTTTTTTCAGAGAATTTAATACCTTCTGGATGATACAGAGGGTACATGGAGTAACATAAATTGTTTTGACCTCAGAAAAAAACAGTAGTGGATCAGGATCAGATCACTAAAAGCCTTAGAAAGAGGGAAAGTTGTTGGATAAAGTTAAACAACACTCAAAATTAGGTTTCATGTAACAGAAAAGACATAACCGAGACATTAATACTGCGAAGTGTACAGAGGAATGAAAGATAGACTGAGACCATCATCACTGTGCCCTCACAAAAAGATTCATAGGAGTAGAAAGTCTATGGACTATAGATGTTTCAATGGAAATGTACACCACATTCTATGACTGAATAAAAAATATCAGACTTCAACATTAACAAATATTCTTATAGTCACCATGCAGAAATCTTGGAAAAGAATTTGAAATTATTTGGGACAACACTTACAGGATTAATGTTGTAAAGGAGAATTATAAACTTAGAACACAGAAGAGTGATTAGGAATCCCTCAAAGGATAATTTATCAGTCTGTTCCAGTAAGTGGTATATAAAATCAATAAATACTGATTAAGCAGTAGCCTTTTTTTTTTTACTGTCTTCACCAAAAATGCATGTTCTAGCCTCCTTCTATCACTTACTATTACACTAGGTGCAGAATTTACTGGATAAAATTATAACTTGACCATTTTCTTTGTTTCTTCCTGTATCATATCTGATTCATTAGTGGAAAAACATATGGTGAGAATGTGTATGAGAAAATTTGTGAATGTTTGGCTTGTTTAAAATGTGTAGCTCTGAAGAGCCAACCACTATTAACCGATCATAGTAGTACTTATGCTTTTCATTTCCTGATTAAAAAAAAAAAAAATCCTTGGAAAAAATAGCAGCCCAAAATGTATCACTCACATCAAATGTTGTTATATAGGTCACTTGACTTTGCATCTACACTCAGGCACTTTCTCTCTAGGTTGAAATTTTACAATAAAATACCATTTATTTTGTGATTTGTAAAAGGGAATTCAGAAAATCAAGCTGTTCATATTTTTTGTCCATTGGGTTTAATAAAAATTTGATCATCTCTTGATGTCCTTTCAATTTATATTTCTTTTATTTCTCAATTACTCCTGAGTGCTAGGGAAAAAAAAAATATTTCAGCATAGCAATGCAGTAACTTTGGTAATCAACCCTCAATAAGAAACACTTCATGATAATTTTTTCCAAATGTTGAGCACTGGGTATATTTATCCCATGCACCTTTGGGAGCGTAGCGTTCTCAGTGCTATTTTTTACCCTTTTTTGCAAGTTTGTGCATTGTTTGCTAGAAGCTCCTGTTTCACAAATACAATTTCATGTTATTCCACAGGGACACTGAAAAACTAGCCAACAAATAGTATAAATTACTCACATTCAAACTGGAGGCAAATAAAGTCATCTTTTCTGCTACTGTAGCTACTAGTATACAATTTTGCTGTCATTGTCACCAGGGTAAATTGTTTGTGGCTCTACTAAATTCAGTTTAATCTCTCTGGAATTACAGCAGTGTAACAGAAAACCTGTTATCCTCCACTTATTACAGTCTGAACTTTGATTTCTGTGAAGTACAATATTTTTAGCTCTCTGAGAAATCTTAGGGGGTCCATATTCATTTATTCCCCTGACAGTTTATGAAAAACTAAAAGTCCTAAGTCTCACAGGTAACCAGTGAGTGTAGGGATGCATCCTGCAGTCAGTTCAAGATCGAAGATCCCAAGGTTCGTAAGTCTTAAAACACATTGCAGGATACTTAAAGACTGAGGAAAAGTAGATCTAACTGCCTTTGGAAGACTGTAACTCTTCTAAGCCATGACTGCTTCTGTACCCACTTCTGCCCCACGATAAATGTGAATTAGTTTTCTTCACTTTAGTAAAATATGAGCTGCCTTGCAGCTGCCATGGAGTATTGGTGTGCTAGTTGCTTCACACTAGCTAATCTCATTTGATTCCTGACTCCTTGCTTGAGCAGCCAGCCCTTCAGTTACTCTGTATGGTAACATGTCTTCTTAGGGGCAATTCAGGAGCTACGCTGGAAAGGCAGTTTAGTTTTGAACATGCTGCTGTACAACAAGATATGGTCCTTTTTCACGGAAGTCTGCTGTGCACTACTGAGCAGCACCCACTTGAGAGACACCCTGCGCTGATTGTGTATCAACCTTGTGCCAGTGCTCAGTCAATTGCTGTCTTTGTTGTTAGAAGGATGAGAAATCAAGTAGTATTCAGGAAAGCCACAGTGTGCATTCTGCATTGATTTTTAAATCCCCAAAGATTTGTTTAGAGAGGATAACCTCAGTTGGTACAGTGCACTCATCAATGGTATCAG
Organism: Limosa lapponica baueri; assembly: GCA_002844005.1. NCBI lineage: Eukaryota > Metazoa > Chordata > Aves > Charadriiformes > Scolopacidae > Limosa > Limosa lapponica. The sequence continues at coordinate 120,313 of KZ506376.1, forward strand.
AGAATAAAGGTGCTGTCTTAAATACAAAGCTGTATGTATAAGATATTAGAAGCCATAGAAGACAGTCTCACCCTTGGTGGAAATGCAGTGAGCTGGAACTCAAAGGCTGGTTATTTTCCATTCGCCCTTGATTTGATGAATTACAATGTCATTTAGCAGCATACAGATTTATGAATTGTTGTTTGACTCACCTACCTAATGCTATTAATTTGTATTGATAAGTGAAATGTTCATGCACCTCTCAGCCCTACAACACAGAGAACCTTGAAACGATAATGACACCCCATGCTACATTTTCATTGAGAGCTGGGATCTGGTGTCCATCACTCTTTGTTGTTGCTTACATACTGATTGTATAAATCCAAGGTACTACAAGGGTACCTTAGCAACAGCAGATTCTCTCCTGTGTTTTTTTGCAGAGAGAAGCAGCCTGAGAAGTGACACAGGTAGCAAAGCAGGAGAGCTCAGGCCCCACGACTCCTGTACAAGTGATGCTGGTTCTGTAGCATGCACTTCTCAGCTCTCTTACATGAGGCCGATTATATGTTGATGCTGACCTCAAAATTGTTAGTAGCAGGTATCCCTTGCTCACAGTCTCATAAGACTAACATACCCAGGTGCATTATTTTGTCTGAACCACTTTATTCATCCCTCCCTGTACCTCCCTTTCCTACTCCCTCTATTCCTGGTTGCCACTTATTTCACCTCTTCTGAGGTGTTGACTCCATACATGGTTTGAAGCACCATGTCCTTTGCACTAAGAAGCAGCCTCCTGCAGCTGGAACCCTTTCAGACATTATTTCTCTTTCAACTTTTCACCTCACATTGTTATCACTACATCATATCACCCTGCAAAAGCACAATTTTTCTAAGATCCATTCACATTCACTAAGAAGCTCCCCACCAGACACACGTTGGCATCAACTGCTTAGTACTCAGAAATTTAATTTCCTAATATTGGGAACAAGTTCTTGACAAAAGTATCATGACAAATGATAAACATACAACACAGTAAAGGTAGGTAACTGATTCATGAACTGTGTAGAGAGAAGAAACCCTGAAATGATCATGCATTTCATCAGATATCCTGGGGACATCTCATCCTACATCACCTGTGCTTTGACAGTTACAGCTCAGAACAGAGAATATTTGCTTCTCAGAATGTATTACATTTTCTTGTCCCACCTCTCTCAAAGAAATTATTGCTTTAGGGAAAAGTGATAGCATAATGTGACAAATCAGAAAGAGATTGGACAAGGTTTTGTTATTTATTCCTTAAGTCTCAATGAACTAGACCGAATCTACAAAGCCGTTTCTGCTTATTCTGTGTGGTGATTCTTCTGTTTTGTTTTATTCTAAGCATTTCAGATGTACCAAAACTATGTACAAAACAGCTTTTCTATCAAGGGAAAGTTTCTACAATTATAAAAAAAGTATTTTTTTTCATGCAGAAAACCATAAGATTTCAGATATGCCTGTATGCCACCAAGAAACATCTCAGAGCCTGTAGACAAAAAATTTACTCTGATGTTTTATTCTTTCTCATACTTCTGATCTGATAAATATTTAAGTATGTACCCAGAATGCAGAGTTCCAACAGAAAATGGAAATTTAACTTACTAATAATTTTGGAATTTTATATATTGTCCTGTGAGTTAAAAGGTGGATTTACCATCCCTTTTGTCACACCTCTTTTCTGTTCCACCTTCTGGAAACCAGAAACCAGAAAACAATTTATAGGCACTTTTCAGCAGAAAAGTTAAAATATTGGAGAATTTGAACTTGCAAAATAGCATTTGCCCCAGTAAAATAATGTTTATTATTATTGCATGAAGAAATCAAAAAGCTATTCTCTGATTAGAAAAAGCAAACACTCATGCGTTACAGTTCTCCAAAAGCATAGCATATCCCCAGGGAAATACCATTGTTTCATTTGGATCATTAAAAAAACCAGAAAAGCCAGATTTTTTAACAAGCAGATACATTCCAGAAGAGCATATTTCTATTGAAATAGTGCTATTTCACTTTGAGAAGTTTCTTGAAATTATACTTCGATCTAAAGCCAAAGGTTTTGCCTCATTTCATATATCACACATCTGCCGTTTGCGTCATGTTATTATAGAATGTGACATTATTACTAAGAAATTTTTAAAACTAAATATTTTATTTAGAATACTGAAGATAAAACTAAAAGTTTCCTAGATGTTGTTGTTATTGCTGTTATTATTATGATAAATATTCAATATAGTAATTATTAACATATTATCAAAGAAAAGGGAACAGAAAGAGACATGCAAGGAAGGAGTGGCAGAGGCATTGTGCTCTACATCAAGCAATGGATAGAGTGTGAAGAGCTATCTCTGAAGAGTAACCATGAGCAGGTTGAAAGCCTATGGGTAAGAATAAGAGACCACGGCAATGAAGGGAAACGTGTGGTTGGTGTCTGGTACTGGTCGCCCGATCAAGGGGAGCCTATTGACTAAGCCTTCTTACTCCAGCTACAGGAGACATCGCATTGTCAGGCTCTCATCCTGCTGGGGGACTTCAACCATCCCAACATCTGCCAGAAAAGTAGCACAGCAAACTGTAGGCAATTCTATGAAAACAACTCCTTACATAAAACCAGAAAAAACCCCTTATAATTTGTCAAATGACAACAATTTAAACTTAAAACAATATTAGACATTAAGTTATGGAATGTTTTGAACCCTAAGGAAACATAAGAGCTCCTTGGAGTTGCCATTGGATGACAGTGCATTCAAGACTCCCTGTACTGTGTTGTAGGTAACCCAGGGTTTGCTGCAGAGTCTAACAGCAATTCACTCTGTTAAGTGTTAAGGTCTGTGATTTGTAAGAAGCTAAACTATGTTAAGAAATGTTTCCAGTGGTTTAATAGGGATATTTCTGGGCTGCAGTCTCGTTCTTCCATTTCCACATGGTTGCTTTGCCTTTGTTTTTTTCTATAGTTATGGCATTTCTCTTATCTATTTTGAAAAACTCAGTAAAGTTGGCAGGCTAGTGCCTTTTCTTAGCTCTCCTGAAGGACCTGATGGTTTTATTTCTTGTCTCAACAAATTTGAAATCACATTAACAGTAATTGACCAACAAAGATGATAGACACTGAACTCCATCTCAGAAAAAAAGCTACATTACTAGTGTTTAAAAGAGAAAAATAAAGCACCTGAAAGTTTTCTAGACATAGAGGCTGCCTGATGCTCTCTGCTTTGCACTGGTCCAAGTACACCTCTGGAAGAGCTAGTCAGATGTATTGCCAATGGCATTTAGTGGCTACAATGACTTACCTCATACTATGCTTTACTGTCACATTCCTTTTCCTCGCCTTAACCTCACTATTGCAGCTTCATGACATGGGGGAGTGCTCACAGTCCTGATGTTCTGTTCAGATCCAAATCTTGTGCATTTCAGGAAACTGCTGCCTTTATACATATAATTGTGTTTTAAAACCAAAGGTGAAATGACTTAATCAGTTTGGGCTCAGGCCTATGCATGGTAAATGTGGCAAAGGAACTTCCTCCCCTTTCCCATTCCCATTACAGGTTAGATAATTACTCCCCACCTTTTCCAGTGGGAACGCATATGGCAATAGGTGTCTGCAAGACGGGAGCCAGGGGATCAAATATCAGAGGAACTAAGAAACATTGGCACTGAATCAAGCATTCAACAAAACTTTGAGGAATCAGAAAACAATGAGGAATAACAAACCGGTTTGGGGTATTTTGAGAGCTACAATTCAGGAAAGCAAGCAAAAGCTGATTCTTAAACCTGCTATGCACTATTATGGTTTCAAGGGAAAATTTCTAACTTTATTGCTGGTATGCCTGACTAACTTCCTTACAATGTTTAGCTGGAGACCTCAGTGACCATTTTGGAGTTTTTTCAAGCTCTTTAGGATTCAGAAGATACCCCTGGATCTGAGGAACTCAAATCTCAACCCAGCCCAAACCAAATCAAATCAAGCCCTTCAGACTACTCAGGGAGGAAGACATTCTTTGCAAAAAAAATCATGGGTTTAAGAGCCTTTAGCAGAAAACCTGAGGCTGACCTGACATCTTGGGCAGATTTGAACATATTGGTCCCCCAACTCCAGAGGCAGCTCTAGTCACCATCAGCACCAAGAAAACTGCTCTGGGAAGCTGGTGATGCCTCAAATTAAGTTTGGGGCACAAATTAGGGCCCACCTGCCTCTTCTGGCCCTTGTTCTTTAATGGCTTTACTGTCCCAGTGCTCTACGCTTTGGCTAACACCTACCAGCGTATCTGTCCTCCAGAAAATGTCCAAGGAATCCACGTGCCTTAAACATACATGTGAATCCTTTTCTGGAAGCTCAGTGATTATCAGGCACATAGCACTGAGATAAGGAAGGGCTTTTCTTTGGAGAATGTTTTATTTCACTGAATTTCACTGAATTTCACTGAATTTTTTTTTAGAGTTGGAAGGGACCATTTCAGCCCTTATATTCTTGATATGAGTTGAATGCCTAATAGCATGTCACTTTTGAAAAATCCTATGAAGTGCCCTTTTTGTATGTTAGGGAGATAAATACATTATAAATCTGTAATGCATCCATACAAGACAAACTTTGACCTGTGTGTATCATGGTAGCTTTGTAAAAGTTGGATCCACTGCCACACCTCCTTCTCTGTCTAGTTATTCAGGAGGGATTCAAAACAAAGCTTCCTGGGGCTTCTTTACACTGCACGTAATTGCTTCATACGAACTGCAAGCCACCAGCAGAATCTGATCTTGTGAAATTGCTTTAGTGGATACAATTGTTGTTTTACTCATCTCAAAAACCAAAGAAAACAAATACAACAGAGAAAAAAAACATCACATGACCTGAGCCAGCCTTCTAGTTGTGCAAGAAAGCTCTCTTTCATTTAAAGGCTTTTATCTTGCGACTTTCCAAAAGAAATTGCTGCACTTTCAAAGCTGAAAGTTTATTCCCCCCCCAAAAAAAATTTGTTTAGAGGGCATTTAACATAAAGAAAACATTACATTAAGTGCTCTTATTATTTCATGGATTACATTTTGACATTTTCTGGAATGTAGTCCCTTCATTTGCATTTTAGAATTATTTTGGGGTTTGATTTTTTTTTTAATAACATCAATAGTACTTGAAACACCAAATAAAGTTTTTGGTCTTACCTAAAATGTATATTTCAACTATACATGGGAAATAATAAAATTCTTTGTTTTCTTATTAATTTAGAACAAAAATCAACTCTGAAATCACCCAGGTTTCTTCTTAAATTATAATGCTGACTTCTATGCACTTCTGCTTTACACTGAGACATTACTACAACATAACATGGGTTGAAGACACAAAATAAGAAGTTAGCATTTCCACTTACTGTATCCAAACCTTCCGAATACTTTTCTAAACGTTTAAAATCTACATATTCTGCAACTGTTACAGGGGAATCCAGTAAAATGTAATGGGGTTTCTTTTGGCATCAAAAAAAAGGAAGGTGTAAATTTTATTCATATCCTTTATGGAAAGATTCTTATCACTGGGATCATTTATAAACTCTGATGACCAGGATTTGAAGTCTATCACAGCATAATGAGTTGTATTCCAAATATGATTTTTTTCTGGAATTAAAATGTGGTTTGCGAGAATACCCATATGGATTGATCCCTATCACAGTTCCAACCTTCCTTTAAAACAAATATTTTTCTCATTTTTTTTCATGTTTTATATTTGTTTTTTTCATGTTTTATATTAGATTCTATAACTTCAGAGGATTCTTAACATAATTTATCTGTTAGTATTTCAGAATTGCAAAAATTACTAAAGATTATTTTTTAACTCTGTGTTTTGCAAATAAAATCTCTCAAAGACAAAACAGTGTACACAAAGGCTAATTGAATACCTGCCTCACATTTACTAAAGGTAATTTATTGTCAAATCTGCCTCTTCAAATTAGCGTGATCAGGCAAAAAAGTGAATTCACTCAGTCACCCAAACCTGCTGAAATCCCAAATTTGGTATATCTTTCATGTACATTCTCGGTAAGGAGCCAGTAATAAACTACATACAATTATGGTGTTTAGATGTTGATACATTATCTGTCTTTAATGCTGAGATTCAGGTAACTGCAAATTTCAATGAAAAGTATAAACTAAAATATGGTGAGCAGCCAGCACTGGAGGCAACGATATTTTTGACGTTCAATGCAGTAAAGTGTTGTTTAATGACCAGCTAAACAGAGCATATGACTACTGGTCTTGCAGAAAGAGACTTGAATATTTTAAAAAGAAACATCTTTTATTTTAATTTAGGAGGGCTGGACTGTCTTCAGATTGAAAGGGAACAAAATTAATTTCACACTGGAAAAGTTAAGCTTCTCTAGATCCTTTGAAATGTTTCAAAGGAGAGATTAGCTAAAAGAGCTAATGTCCGATAACAAGAAGGAATAAAAGAGAAAGGCAATGCAAGACCTGAACCAATCTGGAAGCATACTCTGAAGTCTTTGCTCATAAACAGTGTCTAACAGAGCTCTGTCTTATAGGTACGTTCTATGACAAAGGCTTAAAATAGGTGTAACCTGAGGTTTAAGGTAAACATAAAACACAGATCCCATCTACCACTGTGTCAGGAGACAGCTATGCAGGAGAACAAAGTATATGTAGAGAGGGGGGTCTTTTTGCAGTCACTTGAGATAATCAGATTAGATATTGGCTTTGTTTCATGTCAGATCTCTTTTATCAGTCTTGGACACTGTTGCTTATCTTCTAATTTTCTTAAGCTATTTTAAATTACATATAATTCAAATTGTCCAGACAACAAGGTGTTTCCTACCTAATAGTGTAGGAGTTCAATAAATTGAGACTCTGGGACACCTTCAGAGGCCATCATTTACTCGAAGAAGTAAATAGTGCCCAATGGATACAAAGGATGCAGTCTGAGCTGCATAGATCTGTTGAAAAACAAAAAAACCACACAGGTCAGCAAATGAAGAAATATCTTCTGGGAACACTGGTGACACCAAAGTTGATATTTCTAGTGTGACATCCTGAATTTCCAGGATGGCAATGTGCCTAATCCAGCAATGAAAGGGAAGGGTTGTATAAATAATGTCATTTTATTAATGTCATTGCCATTTTATTTCTCTGAGCTCTGTATATTTAGCTCAGAGATCCTGGGCATAGCAGGAGCTAATCTAGACATTTTTGTGTCTGGTGAATGAATGGTGTGTTGAGTAATAACAGCAGCTTAAGTGTTAATTAGTGAAAGAGAAATCAAAACAATCCCATTTCCACACACATTATTCAGGTTGGTTATCGTTCATTTTATGCCTCGTGTAGTAATTCCTGTGATAGATGAAGCTATGAGAATATCCTTGAGGGAAATGAATTGGACAATTTTGTTATTTTGAATGCTACAAGTAAAATGACCATTTTAAAGTTAAATCTGAAATTATGTAAAGAGGAATGGAGGTGAGAAAAAAATATTTGGAATTTATGTAAACTTCCAATATTGAAAGTAAATTTCGAAAGGTAAAACAAAAGATAAAGTAGATAGAGTTTCTCCACCCATATAACTGATTAGACATGTGTGCTTGGGAACTGAATTTATTGACAGAAAAAAATATTTACCAGTGCTTTAATTAATATGATGCTAGAAATAGATAGAAGGCAGGAGAGCTAAGCATACCTAATTATGTTCACTGAAACCTATGAGCCCCATCCAGAAAGACAGACCAGCCCCCTGCAGACTCTACCACTGGCTAGAAGGCTGTCATCTTAGTTTTAAGCTAGATGCACAGGATGCAATGAATCATGCTTTCAAGGCATTGGTCTTGAGTGACTAAAAAGGTTATCTAGAGTACTAATTTAATTGTAGACAACTGTATTTTATAGAGTGGGAGTTACATAAGATGCACCTTAACTTACAAGATATTATTATCTATTATATGCATATGAGCACCTAAAAATCTCAGTCAAGTTCTCTATGTGAACTATCTTATTCTTGCATAAATATAATAAAATCTGAAGAGCTTTTATTCTCAATATTGAATACAGAGCAAAGAGTTACTGTTACCAATTAAAAAAAGGAGACAACTCAGATAAAGGTAAAGGCATGGTTAATATTTATGCATATTCTGCTATAAGCATCTATTTAGTATATTCAACCTCGAAAAAGTATAAAGAGGTTTTGAAGAAGCCTTTTTAACAGCACTGTGCACAGCCAGCCTTGATGTGAGCAGCATGTGCCTTGCAACATTCCCCCTCTGCCACTGTGCCTTACCCAGGGTATGAAATGAAGGTAACAGCTGACTAATTTATAGTCCGGATAATCTCCTTCCAGATAACTGAGGCTGTAAATACATTAACATTCTGATTTGGAGTAGTAGCAAGGTCAGGAAGATAATAATCTTTATTTCATATTAATTCAGTTAGCATAGCATTTTTGCTACATTCAAACTAGGTTCATTTCATTGGCAACTATACCAGAGAATCTACTTCAACTACACATCAAATGCTCTTCAAGTCCCAAAGGAAACATAAGGATTTGAACTAATGATTGGTAAGTTGAGTCAGCTGTCATCCACATGCAGGCAGAGAACTTTTGGTTCTGATTAAATTAATTCTGAATTAAGTGCCCCAAACCACATATAGTGTAGATATAGGGTCTAGCTGCCTTACGCTTCTGATCTGCTCCTACTGTACCAAAGCAATTCCTACTGTAGACATAGCCAGAGCAGATTCTGGGGTCACTCAAGACTTTGTCTGAGCAGTTGCTTCTTTCAGAGTAGGACCAACTATATCTAGGTAATTTCTGGCAGAGTATGTTTAATATATTCCTAAAAATTCTACAGCTTCCATGGGCTTGTATTATTTCTTTCTTCTGTTATTGTCCCTATTTTTTGTAGCCTCTAAGATGAGTCATTCCCATATTCAAATCTGTTAATTCTTTCCACCATGAAAATGGAAAACAATTTATTCACCTCCTCTTTATTGGATGTTTCTGCATACTTGAAAGTTGTTAGTATGCTTGGCTCCCCCATAGTTTTCGCCTTGTTATTTTGCACAATCCCAGTCTGTGTAATCTTCCTTAAGAGAATCAAATTAAGAAGAAAGACTCCAACAGATTCAGGAGTTGAACCCATTTCTCTAAGTCTCGGTCCAATGCTTTGATCACAAGGCTGTCCTTCCTTCCTGACATGGTGACTGCCTTGCAAGGTCATTGTGTTCAGATTAGAAGTAACTTTAATTTTTCATGTGAAAAATTGCTGAGCCTTCACAGGAAGCATTTACATTTGAAATATTTATTTTCAAAGTAATGTTTTAGGTTTTTCTTTTTTTTTTGATGGTTCAAAACTAATCTTCACAAACATTATGTTTCAGAAAACAAAGCAAAACAAATTTAAAAAGATAAATATATTTCAACTGAAAAATGGAAACAATATTGTTTTAGTCAATTTACAAGGTTTTCTTCCAACCAGATAACACTTCAGTATGCCAAAAACTCAAAAACTTGTAGTTTTTTTTTGTAATAAAAGCCCTCGATCTTCTAATCTGAAACTTCTAAATTGCAGTTTCTGAAAACTGACTACTATTAATCTTTCTGTATTAAATTATTTTTGCTTTAATGGCTCTATCAAAATATATTACATATGAAAGCCAAATAGAGACATTCATGCAGTGGGTTTGACTTTGGAGGCCTACGTTAACACTACAATGGAAATTGCAGTTTGACCAGCTGTTCATATGTCCTACTGTTTGTCATTTCTCAAAGTTTGACCAGCCAGATGAGAAAAGGCATACGGGATAGAGCTCCCAAGCTCTGAAATATAAAAAAGGAACTACAATTGAGGAAATCAAAGTGTAATACCTAGAATTTGAATTTCAATTGTCGAAACCATTTACTAATTAAATTATGTTTAGATAGCTAAGTGAAGCATCTCCTGAATTAAAAACAGACATGAACATAGGGTATTCTAAATATACAAAGCCTGTTGAAATTGGCACAAGCATAGTAGAGAAAAAAGCAATTCCCAAAGACAACTGTTCAGAGTATTTGAGGAATGAAAATCAGTTGGAAGGATGTGTTCTCATGTAAATTAAGTACATAACAGCCAACTTTTTCTAAATTCTGTGGATTTTTTTGTCTTCTATTTTAACAAATATACTAAAGAAAATGCACAGGTCTTAAGCTACAGGTTGACTAGAAGCTTGCATGGGAACTTGAATTTTTTTTCAGACCAAGAGAACAAAAAATGTCCCTTTGGACGTGAGACATCCTCACAAGCAGTTTGTCTGGTAGATCCCATTTTTCAACCCAGTCTGAGTTCTACAGTGAAGTCTAGATGCGAAGATCCCCTTGAGAGCTGGATGATGCCCCCCTTAAATGTTCTTTTTACGCAAGCATCCCGAAGTGCAACTCCATAAGGGTTGCTCTCCTGTTTTGTAATCCAAATCTCTAAGTCAGCGGGGACTGTTCAGGCAAACATCACCGATCATACCAGAATATGCGACTTGTCAAGCCAAGCACTATCCTGCACTCCATACCCATGGAGCTGCTTGCTGTCATTGCCTGATGGAAGCTGCTCCTGGATCATGGCTTGTCCTGGAAGATCCACAGTATGTACCATTCCCATTGGCCCTTGGCCAGGAGAAGATACTGACCTGCGATTCATTGGGTCAGAAATGCAGGTAGTCTGATCTATGATATGTGTCCTGTGACTTATTTAGGTTTATGGTCTGGGATAAATCAGTGCTTTTGGGGTTGTTAGGTCGTGTGGTTTTGTGCTGACCCAGAAGGTGACCAGGAAGCAGACAGTGACTCAGACATTGTCTCATCAGCATCCTCCTGGGTCTGAGGTGGGAGGAGCACATCCATTCCTAAGGGGACTGTCTCCTGTCCAGAGAGGAAGATGTGGAGACAAGTTCTGCAGGAAGCATGTTTCCCCTATGCACAACATAAGCAGTATATATAGTCCAAGGAGGGGATGTATTTCTGCATTTACTGGTGTAAATTAAGCCACAAGTCACTCCTTCTGTTAGAATAGCTGATATCAACTTTAATTGATGCTTGTCTCTTATGAAGACATCATTTGTGCCTCACACTTCTTTGGGGATAAAAGGTTTAATAAACACAAATCTGTAGAAATAAGTATGCCATTTATTCCTTTCTACTTGGAAGATCCATAAATTCATGTCTTTCCACTCCCCCCTAGAATCTCTAACCACAAACAAGTTAAATAAAGCATTTAGAATTGGTTTAATTACTGCTGAAACTGAGGGAAAAAGGTTAAGGGTAGAGCTCACGCTGAAATTTTCTTTCAGTGCTTTTAAAATGAGTTTCTATTCTATTTTTACTCACCCTTTTTGTTTCTGCTTCAGCTTCTAATAATTATGGGGCTTTTTGCAAGGCATAAATAAAAGCTCTTAATACACATGGCAACGACTTTGTGTGAGAATAACTGACATTCAAGGGTTTTAACATTTTCTTTCTTGCTACCAGTTCAAAAGCATATTACCATCCAGTTTAGTACAATTAAACACATGTACTAAGGTCTGATTGCAGTGGATTAACAAAACTGCTTCTAACCAGAGCTCAGCCATGACCTTATTCCATTTGTGCACTGTGCTCACCTATGTTCCTACACAGTCAAGTCTCATTTATCAGCTTTTTAACTTACACGAGCACTGAAATTAACTTTAGAAACCACACTAACAGAACAAAGTCTAGCCAGGCCTGTTCCATTTTGTTCTTCTTTATTGAATTGAGCCTCAAAATTGCCAGTTGCATAAGAATACGTGACTAGACTGTCACATTGCGGAAGCCTGTTTGGTATGCATCTCACATCTTCCCCAGGCTTTCTATCACTTCGTGCTGACAGCATGAATGGATGCAAAGATTTACTGACTGACACTGCAAAGTTGCCATTGTCAGGAGAGGCAGACACCCTAATGATGTGCAGCATTGCTGAACCTAAAAGGGAGAAGGAAGGGAGAGAGAGACATTGTTTCCATGGCTACAAAATAATACTTCTTCCATACCTCTTCTTCTTACTGCCTTGCCATCTGTGTCCATTCTGCAGATAGCAGCTGATTATGTCTCATTAAAATATTTAATGATTCCCAAGTTATTAATTAGTGAAAGTTCAAATGGGATTGTGCATTGCTGTAAACATTACTCATACAGTAATCTTGAAAAATATTATATAAAGCAAATTATATCACGCTGTACCTAATTTAACCCTACGTATATCAAGACACCTTGGAGTCTGTTGCAATACAATGTCTCAGTATTGAGTTGTCTGCTCCAGAGTTTCTTGCAATATGTGTTGTTCATTACAACAGGGCAATGAACCACAGAGGTTCTTGGGCTGTATATCTAAACATATTACGGACATCTGATATACAGAAATAATAAAATTAAAGTAATACACCTGTTTTTAAGTCTCAGCCCTTCGAAAAACTAAAGCTGCTCATTTCCAAGTATTAGGTAGCTCCCAAAATCAATGGGTGTCAGTGTCGATATTCAGTCCACAGGAAAAGGTAGGCAACTTCCATGGGTATTGCAGTCTGCTCTTCAGGAGAACCTTCGCTTTCCTCTAGAGCTCAGGTGTGCTGTAATAATCTTCTAGAACCAACTACACATTCCTGACTGGTAAAACCAAGTTGAGGTACGTAAAGTGGGTGGTCTGACTTAGACACGTACCTTCCAAAACTGTTCAGTAACCTCTTGCACACCACTCACAGCTGCTATTGGCTTTCTATAATATAAGCTGTACTGTGGCAACTAGAGCAACTATATACTTGCAGAATCAATAATATGAAATGAAGTAGCAGATTAAAGCAGATGGAAAGCTATAAACATAGGGGGCAGGGGTATCCAAATAAAGCATCTTCACATTTTGAAGGTGAAGGTGACTCATTTAGCAATTTTGCCTTTTGTGGAGCTCTTTACTGAGAAGTCCTTTTACATGATTCCAAGCATTTGAGTATGTTTGGCAGTATCTTCTTCTGCATTATTCTGTATTTGTTTAGTTGCAGTCCTCTGGAGGCAACAGTATTCATTCCACTGACCTCAGTAGATTAAGGGAGGATATAACTAGTGATTGCAAATAAAACAGCGTAGGTAGAGTTAAATCATTTGCAGATTGTATATACTCTTTTTTTTTTATCAAGTTGCTTTACACTAAATGACTTTACTTGTTTCCAGAAATTTAAAGGCATAAGAACGTTTGTACATAAAAGATACAAATCAGCTTTAGGCTGAAAATGTCAAGATGTAAAATAACTGAAAGTACTTGAATAATGTCTTCTAGAGATTATGCATACATTTACAGCACAAATTCCTTTAATGCCCCTGGGAAATTCTCCTGTGATAAGAGCCAGAGAGCTGCAGTTTTGCTACAAGATATGATTAATCTTTAATGAAGGTATTTGTGGCACAGAAATACAAGTGTCCCAAGAGTTACAGACATAAGATTCACTATTCATTTCCCTGCTGAGCAAAATGAACTTTTTCAGGCCTGATTCTACACCTCTTGCTGGTACCGTGTAGGTCTTTAGCTCAAGTGAATCATCTCTGCATACAGTGAATCATCTTCTATGAGAGCTGCAGAAGGGGTTTTCAGCTGTCCACTTGTTAAGAAAGACATGAATAATTGCTGAGTAGATGTCCAAAAAGACCATCGTGTGCCCTGAGCCCCACCATGTTTTTATGGCACTGTGCATATTCAACAAAATCTGCCCCTGAATTTCCAAGACCCAAGATGGTGACACCCTGCAGTGATCCCTGCCTCAATTTGATTAGCCAAACAAATCATAAGAACAGTATGTATTTGTCAGCTAGTGTAGAATTTATAAACATAATTTTCAAATTAACATTCAGGTTTGTGAAGACATACAGTATGGTATTTTTAGTTTTGCTATACAGGTTTATGAGCATTAAGATCATAAGAGTATCAGCAAAATTGTTGATGGGAATCAACTCCTTAGAATAAGAGTTGGGCTTAAGTCCTCAATTAAGAGACTATTTGCATAGTGGGGTTTAGTCCCTCTGGTCTAAGAAATTTAAACAAAACAATGTCCACTGCACATATGCATAAGATGACTTTCTCAATATGGAAAGCTGACCTGAGAAACCTCATGATTAAATACTACTCAGTTCCCAGGTATACCTAAAACATTAAAGTATGCTTCCATCTTTACAAACAGCATGAAGAAATTCTTATTTTAACCTCATATGGATGTTCTTATTAGACAAACTACCAAACACAATGGAAAACCTTTCATGTTTTCAGCACAATTTTCTAAAGTTCCTCAAAGAATAAGGAACCTTACAATCAGGTTCACTTTGTTTACCTTTAACCACCTCAAAATTAGGTGTCTGGTTTAAGCTATGTTTCATCTGGGTGATTTGGAAGATATAAGAACCTCTACATAGCAATTCACCCAACTTCTCTTAAGAAACTCAGGATTATGCTTTGGAAGTCCCCTCACATGAAAAATAGAAACAATGCCTTAGTCTAGGCATTTGATTTTAAGACAAACAAAGTTAACTGCGATATAACTCATGCATTCAGTTCCATTTGAGGAAACATCCTTAACCCTATTGACATACTCCATAATACCAGCCACAACAAAGATGATCTATAAGTCCCCAAGATCTTTCTTGAAGTACAAAATGTGTTGTCCAAGACGGCATCTATTGTTGGTATTTTCTGCAAATAATTCTGGTATGTGTTTTGTTCCTCTTCATTATTCCATTTTAGCCCAGAGAATTTTTTACTTCTGGGAAAGTAGTCAATTCCTGACAGAAAGTCATCTAACAATCCAAGGATTAAGGTTACTAGCAGAATTTAATGAAACAACCCCTATAAAGGAGGTACCTTCAACATATTAAACACATGCTTACAGTTGCAACTGAAAAATACAGATATTTGAGTAAGTTACCTTGATAGAAAACCATGTACAACCCATATTTGGGATACAAGTGTCAGACCAAAAATCTGATCTATATTTTCAGCCTGAAGAAGTTTCATGTCTCCGTAGTGAAGTGAAAAGAGCCTAAAGGGATATACATCAACCAAGAAACTAGTTCCTAGCTGTTTATTTCTTTGTATATACTTCAGAGGAATAGTCTGGAAGGAAAAAAAAACACAACAAAAACAACAAAAAAAAAAATCTTTCCTTTGAAGGGCTGAATTGTATATACCTTGCTGATAAGGGTTTTTTTTTTTAATTGTTACTAATTAATAAGAGACTATAATTCAGTCCATTGCTGGCTTGGCTTCTGCATTGAAGTACTGAAAAGCTAGCTGCACGGCTGATGCCTTAAAATAGGTCCATGAGCCTCATTAACATTGTTCCCAAGTAATTATGTAAAATATTTCACGAATAAAAGAATGGCTTTTTGAGTCAAAGCCTTTAAGAAAATCAGTGCACATGAGAAAGATAGAAGCAAAAGCAGAATCTAATGAAAAGAAAACTTTGTTTATGCCCTGTAGCACCTTCACAGATAAAAGTTAGTTGACATATCTAGTATAAAGCTAACTCCAACAAGTCTGCTTTGTTAGCTTTGGAGTATTTGTCTCATTACTGTGTGATATTAATTCTGCAGTTCTCTTTAACACTTGTACAGTCTAAGTTGAGAGTCTCTTTTCCCTTTATCCTCCTGTCATAACAACCCGTTTGTGAACCATTGCAATCCCAATAATCCAATGGCATCCAAACTCTTTGCAGTTTATACTTAGAGTATTAGAGCTGGAGGATGTAACAAAACTCTCTTTGGGTGAAGTTTTTTTCTTGGCAGCGCCAGGCTAAAACCAAATAAACTGATTTTTAATAATTCTTCCCATTAGAGGGTTGACTTTTTAATCTTCCTGCTCCCCATATCTCACAGCAATTTTTCTGTGTATGAAATTTAACTTAGATACATGCCATGTATCAAATACTTGTTACTTGCTTATTTTTAATTTACTATAATGAATTAAGTCCAAATATGTTACAATTTGAGCAAGTATGCACTCAGTTTTGGATTTCAAATAATCAAGCTGGGAATATTGAATACTCTGGTTTGGATTCTGTCCATAATATATTCAGAATGAAAATAGGTAAGCTCAAAGAAAATTAATGTTGAGTCACAGTACCTCTTCTACTGATCTTTCAGCCTGTGTGTTGCAAAACCTGAGATTCCTTCAGGATCGTGACTCATTATTTAGAACATGATTATTAGAATGGCCTGATTCAGACTAAAAGTCTATCCTGATTCCAAAAGTTGACTAAGGCAGACTCATGCTGAGTCTAAACACAAAGCGAGCACACAGTGTACTTTTTCCTGACATTTTCCTAGTCTCTGCTCTACAGCACAAGGATTTTAAATAATGGAGGTGGTTTCTATGCATTTAGTAAACCAAATGGCTTTCTCTTCCAGGAAATTACTCTACCTGCTATAGAACACATGCAAACTGTTGGAATCTCTATCCCAATTTACATGTGGCAAATCTGGACTATGTTTTATCCATGTATCAGGTCCTTTGGAGCAGAAACAATGAAAATTATCATGCAAAATAAGCAAAGAGTTTCACCCTCCTCTTCCAACTCTTTGTTTGTTGGAGATTTGGATACATTGCACTACAGACACAAATGAAGATAAACATGCTTAAGTCAGCAGGGCAATGATAATTGTGCAGCTATGGCCACAATGACTTCAGCATATGCTGTATAACAGCCATGAGTTCATAGCATCATGAGATCTCTCAAGTTGGCAAGGACCTTGGGAAGTCTATAGTCCAACCACCTGCTCAAAGCATGGTCAGCTGTGAGGTCAGACCAGGTTGCTCAAGGTTTCATCCCAGCTCCAAAGGCAGGGATGCCATAACCTCTTTGGGCAACCTGCTCCACTGCTGGGTTTTCCTCCAGGGCAAAAAGTTTTCACTTTTTACCTTACTTTTAAAGTATGAACTCCTTCTGGCTCAACTTATGCCCATTGTTTCTTGATTTCCAGTTGGTGTTTGGCCCTGAAACTATTTTATATGGCTTTGACTCACAGCATAGTCTTTTTTCTTCACATAATAAGAGATTGTTTGCTACAGACTGGATAATTTCAAAAGACCAATGGTAATTGTGTATTTCTGAATATTTAATTTCTGGAAAACATTTAATAAATTTATTCATTTTTCATCCTAGAAGTTATTTCACACAATAGTAAACTAATTTTTGACTTTGGATTTCAAATCCAGTTACTGTCACTTTTAAAGCTACCGGCATGGAAAACAGAGACTTGTTTCATCCTAACTAGAACCTGCCCTCAAAATAACACAATCATGTCCTCAGGAAAAATTTTGCTTTAACTTTCCATTCTTACAATATGAAACAATGTGGTATTGCATAAATTAAGTTAAAATGAAAAAGATTGCTTGTATTTTGTTTGTGAAATATAAGATGGTTAGCACACTTGATAGCTACTTATTATGCAGATGCTGACAAGGCCAGCTCCAGACACACAAGGAGTTAACAGTCCTCTTGGTCAGCAGGCTATGGTATACACCAAAAAATATAGGCTGCAGCATGCCCAAGCTCAGGCTATATGTTGCTGTCTAGAGCTGGGGTAAGAGCTAGTAGCATCCCACAGAAATTGTCTCCAACTCTCTCAATCTACCCACCAAAAGAAAGAAATAAGCCTCTCAGGGGCCTTCAACCCTATTCCTCTCTTTCTCCCTCAGCCCTATTCCTCCCCCTTTCTGTATCACTCCTCCTCTTCAGCCTGTGTGGGAGGAAGGCCCAGCTCTGATCAGGCCCTGGATCCTTATCCGCGATTCAGTTTTGCAGGATTCAGTCTTGCTTGCAGTGCTGACAGCAGTGAGCCAGCTCTGTATGTAGGTCGTGGCTCTTCCCTCGCTATATTTATGATGTTGACCTCAAGGTAACCTGAAGAGATTGTTTGGGTATGTAGAGGACTGATGTTTCTTTAAGTAAGGAGAGCAGATATAGAATACCTAATTAAAATGAAATATGTCAGCTCGGGGTCCTAGACAAATCTAAAGCAGAAACCAAGATGACATTGCTTACTTCTTTAAAAACAGCAGTCAAAGTAAATTTCAGCCTGAATTTAAAGACGCAAACTCTTGCATTCTAGAAGTGCCTATTTAAGGACCATTGTTCACCTTTTTTGACAGTTTAATATTTGGCTTTATTTCTTAGCTATATCTTGCTTTAGTATGAGAGTTACACTAAATAACAAAGTTGTCCATGAGGAAGTTTATTAAGGAAAGAGATACAGTAAGAAGTGTCAAACTTAATATCCTTATTTATCAGCCTTAAAAACAAACTAAAAACAGAGCAAACAAAAAAATGGCAAAATTAGCACAGCTTTGTACCATGTAATGCAGGATTTCTATGAGGGACATTTTTAAGCATAAGTTTCACCAGTCCTGTGAATTACAATCCAAATGGCTCCTGGTATCAGGATATCATACAAGATGGAAAACCAGCATTGCTATGGATTTGTACTGTAACTGTTTGCAGATTCCCAGATAAAATCCCCTTGGGCAATATATGCTTGTCAAGAGTATGAATAATTTGCAGGATGAGTGTGTTTGCATTAGGAAGTCTTCCAATCCCAGGTAACCTACATGTCTGCCTATAATTAAAAATTTTTATTAGCAGCTAGAACTGCCTGAATAAGAAAAAATATATTGGAAATATAGGATTTCAAAAATACAGAAATATAGATACGCACATATATATATATATAAATTATGGCCAACTGATAATAATACAACTAATGAGAAATTAGTAAATAATTGGGAGGACGATGCTTTCAGAACAGAGTGGAACCCATCTCACCTCGTTTGAATTAGCTAAGAATTGACTATATAGCTTCAGATAATGACTTCAGATTCTCTGCAATTAAAAGAAAGGGAAAGGGAAAGGTGTCTTCATCCTCAAACAAGTGGGATGAATCGTCTTCTGAAGGCACCTCTTCCTATCCAGACTAGGGAAGGATGAGATAAAATAAACATAGACTATATAGTCTATAATAAACCTATAGACTAGGCTGGTGGGATAGGATTCAATTCAAGACATTGAAATATAGATGCCAACATCAATTAACTTGCCAGACTAAATTTAGCTTGTCCAGAAACATAAAAGATGCCTAGACTCTCATTACAGTCAATGAAGATATAATCAACACGGACACCACAGTCTAGAACAAACTCAGCTGACCAAGTGAAGGTGTCAACAGTGACATGTGTGAATATTTGTCTGGTCTCCACTGACTTTATTAAATAGATCTGTATAAGTGATAACGGCAGCTTAGACGTGGTTTACGTATGGACACGTATGTAGGGACAAGAAGGTGCAGTCTCAAACTGAACCCTGTTACTGCCTTTTTAAATGGCTAAAACTAGGTTAGGTGGATCACATAAAGCAAATTGGATTGCTTGGGGAAACTCACCTATTTAAACAAAATGAAGTTTAAAGGCAACCAATAGCAAATTTAGATGCCTGAGAGTGGGGAATGCCAGCAATCCATAGTGTGTAGTGAGTATAGGCCCTGCTTTCTGTCATAGTTGAAAAAATAGCTGGAATGTTGAATGCTAGCAGGCAGCACGTAGTTGGGTCTATGTGTGTAACTGGGTGAATGTCCAAAACCGAACTTTGGAACTCTCAGGCACAAGCCTGCTACTTACTAGGTACAACTGGTAGGGACTGGCTATAAATTTTTATAACATCTGTACTAAACATAACTTACACATCCTAAATCCTCCAGGTGATGAAGAGGTATAGGACAGAAGTACCAATTAATTATAAGGCTGACCAGACATTTGATTCTGCAAACTTTTTCTGTTTTGACTGGGGCCTTGGGGTCTGAAAGAAAGAGGCTGTGCTGAAAAGAACGGTTCCTGAAGAGAAGTGGTGGTCTTAGAAAGCAGAAGATGAAGATGCCATCTAGAGGAAAGGTTGCAGAGATGTATGGAGTCAAATGTTGGGGATGCCCAGGCATTTTGATCAATAACATCTCCAACAGGTAACTGAGCAGCTGCACAGCAGGAACGAAATGACTTTCAGCCCAGCCTTCCCAGATCAACAGTGATTTCCCCGCTGGGGAGAGAAGTCAAGACCTATGAGCGTAGTGCTGTGGGAAGGAAGGAGTGACCATATCAAATAATTCATAGAATCATAGAATATCTCAAGTTGGAAGGGACCTATAAGGATCACCAAGTTCAACTCCCAGTTCCTTGCAGGACTACCTAAAATTAAATCATATGAAAAATTCTAATCTTGTTGGTTCTTAAATATATACCAGCGCCCAAGCCCATTTCAGGTTGTGGCTTACTTTTTCTTTCCTGTGACACTTTGGAAAACAGCTACTAGGAAAAGGATTTGTATGTTTAGTGGACAATTCAGAATGAGCTTGCACTGCGCTTTTGTGATTCAAAGGTACAGTGCAATTATACAAAAGCAGCAGAAAGCTAAATAAGATCCAGGAGGTGATCTTTCTTCTTTTTATAGCATTGACAAAAACAAAGCTACTAAAAGATACAGTAAAAACAGTGTGAAAATGATTGGATGATGGAAGAAACTGCCTCCTAGTGTGAAACTTAAAGAGCTCAGTTTACCAGTGATGATTGTCTTTGTAATGTTAAAACGTTCAAGTATTGAATGCTGAGGTGGATGCTGAATAGTTAGAAACAAAACACATGCTGTTTTATGGGGGGGGGGAATAGGAATGCATATATATAAATATGCATAAATATATATATTTGTATATGTATGCATGTTGTATATGTATTATATACAAAGTGAACCTACTGTGTAAAAAACAATTCCACAGAGATATCAGTTTTCCACCCCTTGATGTCTTCTCAGCAAGATCAGACGCCTCTTGGGGCGGTATACTTTTTTCAAACTGAGATTATTGATCCGTAGAGACAGTAATTAGATAAAACTGAAGAGCTTCCAATATTTAAGCTTCACTGGACTCCTTTTGTTCTCACACTTTGTGACTCTGGCAGGATAGATAGATTTCATACTCAGTCGGAGCATTCCACAGTGGTTCTTAATTGGACTTTAGACATGTAATTGGAAGTGAAAACTTCCACTAACAGGTGGATAACAGCATGAAAATTCCTCACGACATTGCTCTGGATGGGTTGAGCATCCTTCCATGGGATGGCACAAGGAGCAGGCACACAGTGAATGAGGGACAGCTGGAGGACCAGAAAGGACCCCCAGGTGCTACCTCAAGGTGAGGTTCTCCCCTGCACGTGCTTGGGTGTTTCAGGGAGCATGCTGGGCACATTTAGCACTGGAGCACCCATGTCTCCTGTGGGAGAGTGGAGCAAGTCGGGGCTGCCCAGAGCGTTTCATGTGCCTGAAATCCATATGGCCTGTGGGAGGATGCATGTGTATATATGATTAAAATTTTGGGATACTAGTTACAACAGGTATTTCAAAATCTGCAGCTGTTTGTCCACGTCTTGTGTCTCGTGTTGTGCTTTATCTGTTTTACTACCAAATCAGGTCCTGAATGATGGTTCACTAATTGTCAGTTAATTATGTTATTAATAAATCAATAAATTTCCAATTCTAATTTGATTTGAAGTCCATGAGACAAGCATTTTTTACACACACCATCTGTGTGTGTGTGTGTGAGTGGCACACAGCTATGTAGGTACCATGGATATAACACATAAATGTGTGTGTCTGGGCAACATACACTGTCTGAGCATTTAGGCATCTTTTACCATAGACATGCAGAAAAAGCGACTAAGACCAGCCATGTATTTCACATAATCAGGAAAAAAAGGTTGCAGATGGAAGCCTGTGTGCATCACAAAAATAACTCAAAAAAAATCTGATGGGAACGAGTTTTAAAATGGATGACTAACTTCAAATAAAGCCACCTTGAAGGACACTCAAGTGGTATTGTGGTACCACAATATTCAGTGGTATTCAGTCTGAAGGACAACTTTCTATTAGAAGCATGCTTACTAATGTAGAATTAGTGCATTTCTCTTTTTTACTCAGTAGAAAATGACTTCCTTTGATTATCCTCCCACACTCCTTTTAAAATAGGCCCATGAGTTATAAAGCTTCTAAATAGCTAGATTAGGTATTTTTAAAGGTCATAGTGACATCTGAAAATAGTCCCTTAACATTTTTTAATGTTACGGAAACTTAAAATATTACATTGGAGTAGGAAAATAACATAATTAAGACGATCGGGAGACGTACCTGCTAAATAAGCATAACCTTACATCCTTTCATATGGATTTTTAGTATCATAAAACTGAGTGAAAAAAAATCAAAGGTCAGTTTTTAGTAAGCTCAGGTTTAGGTTGAAAATGTCTCATTGTCATTTGATGAAGGTTTAAAGTTTAAAAAAAAAATCAGTGTTTTTTTGGCTTCTGTTAAAGACAGAAAGAAAAAAAAAAGACAAAAAAAAAAAAAAGAAAAGAACCTTATGGCACCATTTCATGTAGCTTTCTTTTTCCTTCTAAATCCGGAAAATCTTTACACAGAGTAGCAATACAGTTTTGGAGGTAGTGAGGAAGAAAGAATAGGAAATCTAGAAGATACCTTTTTCCAAGCAATTTGAAATGGGGAGAGAATGTCTCTCATTAGCCTTAGTCCATCAGTATATGCTCAACTTCAAAATTAAAACCAGTGCCATCCCTGTGTTCTACCTTAGCACACTGTTTAATGTAAACCCCTGACTTAAAAAATGAAGCTGAGCTCTTAAGGCTGTCTTGGTTAAACAAGTAATCACTGTGTTGGTGCTGCAGCAGTAATACACAAGGTATACCGAGGGTTCTCTAGAGACTGTAAGGTTTATCTCAGATTGTAGCTAATATTCAGGTGAGGGCCCTGTTCCTGTTGCACTGAGCTAGATCCAGGTCTGTGTTTTAGCTGACCAGTTTTAAGCTCACCTGCTACCTTTAGCCCAGACACTGACTGTAACAATGATGAGTCCAATATCTCAAGGAGATAATTGGTGGTTTGGAAATTTTTTCCAGACATCAGTAATTGCTGAAGTGCCCAAATAGAAAACATACGTTCCTATTTCCCTGAACAGAAAATATTAAGAAAAGGAATTCTGGTGCCTAGAAACAAAGGAGAGACACAACTTTTCACTAGTATGCTGTACAAAAATAAAGTTTCTTCAGATTGTATCTAACACTTTATTTGTACACAATTTGATATGTACTGTATTTAATACTTAAAACAGCAAAAGATGTTGTTGTTTTAAAGACAGAGAATAAACATGATTTTTTTTTCTCCCCTAGACCAAGAAGATGGAGGAGTTTTAAAATGCTGTGGGAGCAAAGAAAATTGGCCTGTGACAAATCTGACTAGATTTTTATATCATAAGTAGTACTAGAAATTAAGTAGTACTACAATTATTCTATGTGATTATTATATGAATGGATTCAGTCCTATATTTGTTTTAAAGTATTTTTAAACCCCAGACATATGTTAATTATTTATATCTGAAATTGCTAAAGGAACATAGAGAAGTGAAAGAAACAGGCTCCTGGCATTTTCGTATTTGACTATCTGCTAGAAAGTAATGGCCAACTTCATACTTGAGCTGAGCAGTTATTTAAATCTCAAAGTAAAAATTGAATTCAGCTATATTCTGTCTCTATAATCAAAAGGCTACTTTAAATTTAAAATGTATGCATTACCAAAGCTTTACAAATGTTATGTATTCATTATTTTACATATTCTTTCACTAGAAAATTGTGCCAATAGAGACTACTAGTAGTGGAGAAATGCTTCATAAAAATACAGCTTCTCTCTTTCTAGACATTAAATGTGAACATTCCTTCAAAATGAAACCATTAAAAGGCACTTTCAGTGCCTTTAAAAGTTCATTTTCAAAGTTTCTTTCTGCTTACCATAACCAGTAAGAGGCAACTGTGATTTCTTATGCCTGAAAGACTGGATGCTGGAAAAAAATGTATTTTATGCTGCATCCCCATTGCTAATCTCAGGGTACATTAAGCTGCAGAGGTGTTACTTTAAACTGTAGACATGCTAGCTCCACCTGTGGGAAAGACCATTTTATAAAAACTTAATAACCTTTTTTTATACTGTTTCTATGAATTTATCAACAAACAAAAATCAAACTCTTGTATACACCCTTCTTGTGAAACATTCATTTATATGAGTAGCCATAAAAGAAAAATTCTCAAGTCCCTATAACAATTAGATCTGTTAGTACATGCTGGTGAAATCAGAACACTTCATTCCAAGTGCTTTCAAGTGCTGGGAGGAGATCCATGTAATTGAATTTCGCCCACTTATGGTAAAAAGTCAAAGTCAAGGGTCCCTTCAGCAGAGAGTTCAGCTATTCCAAATATGTAGACTAGCCTAGGGTCTAGAGGATATGATCACTTTACCAACAAGTCCACCAAAATGATAAGATGCCTGAACAAAGATTCCAAGCTAAGTAATTGATGTTGTAAACTTGTTGGTGGGCCTTTAAATCTAAGAAATTGTGCACAAAAGTAGGGGTTTGTTGTGGTGTTTGGGTTTTTTCTGCTTAAGTTGAACAAGCAGGGATCCACAAATGCTTACTTATCAGATATCATATGCGTATCTTATGATTTTTCTCTTTAGTTGACTTTGGGAATTAGTTTAACTCATTTGTGTGGAATTCTTTTCTCATGGAAATGTTCTTATTGATTTCAAGGACTAAGATAACCACATAGCGGTATGCAAACATTATTATCTGATTCATTCAAGTTAATTGTCTGCATTCTTTCTCTTCTTGTTTTATACTCTGGGCATATTTGTTATGTTAGACATATTCTGTTACACAGCAAACAGCTATGTGTGCTGTGTAACATTTATTGATTCCATCTGTTTTATTGAAATCATGGATGGTCCAAATGTTAGTTAAAATCTGTTTGTTATCAACAAACTGGTTTTATGAAGATACAAGAATGGCTTTTCTTTGCTAAATGCCTCAAATGGTGTCTTGGAATGCAATAAACAGGTACAAGGATATTTATAAATGTAAATAGAATAGTAATGGTAAAAACAACTACATCTTTATTACAGCATTGTGATGTCACCTATATCCATGCAGGCAATGGCACTGTAGACAAACAACAACACAAAATGAGGAAGACAGATACAGTGGACAAAAATAATTATGCAAAGGATCGTAAGCTAATCTATCATTTTGATGAATGCTTTTACTATATAAACTCATAAACAGACACACCTATGAGTATTTTTGTGGGCTACTGTGATTTAAACTTGTGGGTGAAAGATTACGTTAGTTTAATGAACGGCATAACATTTCTACCTGCAAAATTCAGACAGGATTTGTTGGTGTAAGTGTGATCGCCACTGTGTGCAAAAGAGTCCTTTGCACGCACAGAGAGAAGTGTTAAGGCTGCTTTCGGAAAACCTGTCCTGCAGTTTCTATGCAGAAGAGTGGGTTGTCACAGGTGTCATATTTACCTACAGGGACCTTGATTATACCAGTCATGGCTTTTTCAAAACTCAGGGAACGGGACTGATTTGCTGATGAGAGAACAGATCTCACTGAAGGGAATTTATCTTCTGTCTTCCAAGGGGATATTGTAGACGTTTCTAATTTGGCTCTTAAGGGATATCAGGAAACTGCATCTTGCAGATTGTGTGTCTGTGTGTGGTTGGTGGTGGGATGGATACTCCTGAACTGCTGCCTATTACATGGTGACTGGAACAGTGGGGACCTTGGACATGGTGATGGTCCCTCTTTGTCTTACATCTGTATGATGAAGCATACAAAGCAGAGTCTTCATTGGTAATATAGCTCATGACAGTAATGAAAGTCTTCCTTTATCCAAACAGACCTCTGCTGCTATTATACATTTTAGAGCGCAATATTATAGTAAGCATGTTTGGTGCTACCAGTAACAAGACTCTCGGCCCATTGAAGTTACAATTACAGAACTGTTGTATGCTTGTTTTTTGATGGTTGCACCACAGAATGAAAATATTTAGACTGATTCAAAATTATATTTTGTTTGCTCTAGATCCTGGAAACAAATTATAGAAATTGCTTGTGGAAAATAGTTTTTGTCAAAGCAACACAAGTCATT
>KZ506376.1:146488-164192 GCA_002844005.1 Limosa lapponica baueri
AAAAAAAAAAAGTTTTTCAACTAATGTGTTTTGACATCAAAATATTTTTTCCAGTTGAAACACTTAAATGAGCTGAGAGGCTGT
Source organism: Limosa lapponica baueri (assembly GCA_002844005.1). Taxonomy (NCBI): domain Eukaryota; kingdom Metazoa; phylum Chordata; class Aves; order Charadriiformes; family Scolopacidae; genus Limosa; species Limosa lapponica. The sequence goes on from KZ506376.1 coordinate 146,573, forward strand.
TTTAGTCAACCCAAATGAGCATTTTGTCTAAAGAAATTATTTCAGCTGACAAATTTCACCCATTCAAGGAATAACCAGACTTCAGGTATTACACCAATAGAAAGGAGGGAAACACAGACACCATGACAGAAGGGATGCATTTTGCAAAGACGCACATGCAAAGGGTGATGTGAAAAGATACAAGCTGGAAGAGAACAAGTCAGTGATGCTCCAAAATGACCCATGAGAGACTGCAAAGAGAGCAGAGCAGACAAAGCACAGCAAGAGGTGAAGCTGCGCATGTGCTAAACCAGAGTGCTCTGATGAACATCCTGCTCTGGTGTTTAGCACTCAGCCATACTTCCATGACTATTCATATTGGCTTTTTTGTGGTAAGGTTTCGGTAGCAGGGATGCTCTAGGGGTGGCTTCTGTGGGAAGACACCAGAAGCTGCTCCCATGTCAGAGAGAGACAATTCCAGCCATCTCCAAGGTGGACCTGCCACTACCCAAAGCTGAGCCAATCAGCAATAGTGGTAGCACCTTGTGTTAACATATATAAGACAGGGTAAAAAGTACTACATGACAGGTGGGAGAGAGGAATGAGAATACATGAGAGAAACTGCCTGGCAGACACCAAGGTCAGTGAAGAAAAAGGGGGAGGAGGTGCTCCAGGTGCCAGAGCAGAGATTCCCATGAAGACCATGTTGAGGCAGGCTGTCCGCCTGCAGCTCGTGGAGGACCCCATGCCAGAGCAGGTGGGTGTGCCCTGAAGGAAGCTGTGACCCCATGGTGAGCCTGTGCTGGAGCAAGCTCCTGGCAGGACTCACACTGAAGCAGTCTTTTCCTGCAGGACTGCACCCCATGGAAAGGAACCATGCTATGGCAGTTCTTGAAATACTGTATCCTGAGGAATACTGGAGCAGGGGAACAGTGTGAGGAGGAAGAAGCACAGAGATGAAGTGTTATGAACCCCCATTTCCCATCCCCCTGTGCCACTTGGGAGGAGGAGGTAGAAGAGTTGGGAGTGAAGTTGAGCGTGGGAAGAAGGGAGGGGTAGGAAGAAGGTGTTTTTAGATTTGTTCTTATTTCCCACTAGCCTACTCTGTTTAATTGTCAATAAATTAATTAATTTCCCCAAGCTGAGCGTGTTTTGCCCATGACAGTAACTGGCAAGTGATCTCCTTGTCCTTATCTTGGCTCACGAGGTTTTTATTGTGTTTTCTCCCACTGGCCTGTTGATGAGGGTGAGTGCTGGAATAGTTTGGTGGGCACCTGCTGGCCAGCCAATGTTAACCCACCAGATAACTATCTATTTGCCAATTCAGAACAGCAAGATGATTCAGTTATTCCTGTTGATGGTGTTCTCATATATAGTCACATACAAGTTGAGTGGGTCCCATTCAGTTCAGTGAGGCTGCTTGGAGGAAGGGGTTTGACTGGTGAGAGAAAGGAAAAAGAATTATTTGATACTCCAACTATAGCTGTATTCTTCACAAGAACGTGTGTGAGGGAGAAGGTGAAGGCCAGATCTCCCATCTGTCATTGACTGTAAGGTGCCAGCAAAGAAACTTTTGGCTGAGCTGCTATAAATTCTCTTTCTGCACACGAGCTGACCTCTTAAAGTAAGAGTCCCAGCCAACTTTCTCTGTCCCAAGGATCTTGTGTGGGACACTTGAGTGGAAGCCGAAGGGGGGTGACCATGGCTGTGCACCCCTGTCCATGCTTCAGGTGTGTTGTCTTGCCTTGCTCTCCAGCTAAAGCCAGTGCTAGAGGGTAGATTTGTGTCAATCAGCTTGCAAGAAGTTAAGTTTATTCTCACACAGAGGTTCACACCTCCGCTGGAAATGCAGCGGGGATTCGTTCTTTGCCTTGTGAATTGAACCAGTTGAAACCATTGGAAATGTTCACAGTAAAGTTAAAAATTACTTCTATCTACAATAATGGAAATACCTTCTTTTTCTTTTTATTGAAAACACAGCTTTTCCTAATGAACACTGGAATTTTACAATTTAATTATATACTGAGTCAATTAAAATCAAACACAGATTGTTTTTATACAAGTATTTTATGTAGCTTCTGGGCTATATATGTCCATTTATCTTCTCAGTGACCATCTAAACAGTAAAAAAAACCCACTAAAAATTTACCATTCAACAAATATAACAAATACTACTCTTTTGGTTCATGATTTAGTACTGTGAAAGCTGCTAATTTCCTGCATGGTGCTAATTAATATACAGATGCTGACAACAGACAAAACCTTTTCTTACTATTCTTTTTTTAACTGAACAGATTTTTTCCAGAAATGTGAAAAGGTAGAATAATCTAAACATTCCATGGAGAAAAAAATCTGATTAAACACATAATGGTCTGCTCATCTGTGTAGTCTTTCTGACAGTAGCTCTCTCTGTTCACTGAACGGCTGGACTATTAGAAAAATAGGCATACAAGCAAGCAGCTGATTGATTACCTACTTATCCAGTTCCTTGGGTGAAAATAATTTGGGGGTTTTGGTACTGCTTTTTAAAATTCATTTCTACTTTGTGCTTTTTACTCAAAAAAAAAACGAGTTTCAGGTACCCGGGTATTATCTATAATGTTGACTGTGGATCTATGTGCCAAAGAAAAAGAAATTAGAGATTCAATACAAATTTAAAAGTGCAGTGAAGTAATCTGAATGTATATAGAAGCCTCTGTTACTAAGGGCAAGAGCTATCTATTAGTCTTCTCATCCTCAGCTGGGTGTTTTGACTATTTATAGTAATTTCAGTTGTCCTAATGACAAGGTCAATGCACTTGCCTTCTAGCTGCTTTTTTCTTTTCTCACCATGTACTTATTTTGTGGTCAGGAAGGATGTTTGGAGTGCAGTATAAGACCACTGAATTCTCTAGGGATAGATTTTTTATTTTGGCTCATCACTAAATACCAGTTGCATCTTCTCATTTCCTTTTGTTGCAGATATTTCTGTGTTCCTCCATCAAAATCTTCTTTGAAGCGCTAACAGTCTGGAACAAACACCTAAGCCATACTGGGGTGGGAGAGAGAAATTACACTTACAAAGGAAGGAAGAATGAACACAGCTGTTTCTGTTGCTGACTCACTGGCCAGCAAATCCTCTAAAATGAGAACCAGGGTGTTAACAGATTATTTCCTTGTTTATTTTTTTTTTCTCCCTGTACAGCGATAAACAAAAGCTTAGAAGCAGTAACATGGGTAACACAAAACATGAAAGAGGATAAAAAGTGAAAAGTGAGAAAAAACTTTAAGATCCTTCTTAGACAGCAGTTAAAAGAGTTTTCCCATTGAAGCTGAGTAGAAAATATCTGAATATCAGTAGTTTGTTCTTTCTCTACTGATTATGTTGGTAAAATATGATGACACTTTTTGTCCTCAAGAAATTTAAAGCAACATATTAATGGGGCTACTTACCAATACATTAAGGAATGGGTTTCCGGAGAGGTCAAATTATATCTAATTATACCATACCTAAGGGGGAAAAAGCAAGCAAACAGACCTTAAGGACCAAAAGATCCTTAAAATAGATCTGGACAAGTGATGACCTTGCCCAGACAAGGATTGTGCCACTGTGTTATTTTACCCAAGACAGAACTTCTATTTTCAGAGCCAAGAAAAGATATTCCTAGCTCTTTTCAGACTCCCTCCAATCACCTCTACTCTTCTCCCTTGTTCACTGTCGTAGATGCAGATATTGCACTAAAGCTGCTCAGAAGTGTTCTTGAGGAAGTAGCAGAGATGGAAACTCCCTCACTTCAACAAAAAGGTGAGAAACCTCTAGAGTAGTGCAGCCTAAAGCTGAAGGAGAGAGAGCTTACTACAAGAGGTTTGCACCTCAGTGCTCTGGCTAAATGCTGCACTGGTTGAGCTCCTAGACTAGAGAAAAGTAAAACATAAGAAACATCATCTCTTTAGAGCCCAGGACTAATAAAAATGTCACAGACTAAGAGAGGTGAGTTGCAGTGACCAAAGAGAAAACTTGTACAAATTAATATTTAATTTTAAAACTTTTTCCAATTCAGCATCACTGACCTTTTTCTTAAGTACCCTGAGCAAATTAAATCCAAAGCCCTTCCCATAAAAATAGGAAATCAAAACAAATAAGCAAACTAATGCAATTGTTAGTACACAGTCAATTTGAAGGATTTTTCTGGGATTGTTCCTGAACTTCTGAAAAGAATGAATCTTTAATAAAATGGAGTACAGCTGAATTCACTCCCACCTCATTGCCATAATTTGACTTAGAATTGCAAACAGTTCAGAACAGAGCACTGAATCTAGCTTATTAGTCCTATGCTTTACACTCCTGAAGATTGTGATCTGAACTGCATGGCATGAGATCAAGTATTTTGTAGATACTAAAAGTATTAAATGCCTACTTATAGTAGGAATGTGTAAGAGTCTTCTCTCTTGTGTAAGAGACCAACAGTCTTCTGCACTCTTGGAGTCAGTGAGTTTAAGTTTTGCCTCAGTGAGCTGCTTCAATCCCTTCTTAAACTTAGGGACTTATTTAAAACCTGCCAGTCTTAATTGATGTTAGTGGCAGTTAAGTATGTGCTTAAGTATTTTGTTGAACTGAAGCCTGAGGACATAAGCAAAATTAAAATCACTGTAAAGACTTCCATTGCCTTTTGCCAGGTTTAGAACAGGTTCTTTTCTAAGTGTATAATGAATGACTATAAAATCTCATCCTCTTAACTGACAGCATTTTGCCTTCACCTTATTGGGTGCCATTGGTTGTCCAAGGTCAACTGTTTGCCTGTTCTTCCTCAAAAACTGGATCTCAGAGTCAGTGGTATAATTAAAATAGTCACATTTGAGGTTCAAGCAAACTTTTCTTCTGTAAATATTCCTGTGTGTTTCACCCTCATGTCATTGGTTGGCACTTTCCTTTGGAAAAGTCAGAATATTTTTTGCATTAGTGGTTCTTTCTTCTTCATATAAAGTCTATCACTTGACTGTTACACTGCACCATAAATAGACATGTTTTTCTTCTCTGCTTCTAATCACACAGCTCCAATACCCATATTAAGGTATGCCCTTTATCGCAACTTGCGATGCTTGCATGGGACAGTTAAGATTATCTCCAACGCAAAACATTTATCTGTCCTTGCAAAAAAGAGAATTCTTTAAAACCCTCCTGATACTCATGTGCTAGTGTACTGCCTAAATCCAAGAACTTGTTAGAGATGACTAGTGGAAAGGGCAAACCAATGTTACAGTTTCTTTAGGGAACAAAACAGAGGAACCATTAGCTGGGAAAAATCCCAATTCAAGTCCCACCAAGATAATACAATTTAAGCTTTTAGGCTTGTGGAAAGGAAGATGAGGATGAATCTTTGACCTTCAATCTGATGCTGGAGTGTTGGTACCCAAATAGTTAAAAAGCGTGTAGGTCAAATAAACCCTAAAGCAGAGCTTTTTATGGGTATTAAAACCTGCCTTCTCAAGCCAGAAATTCTACTTATTTTGATAAACAGGATCTTACACATGCTCTACAGACTAAACCAAGAGTATTCAGTAAACAAGTACTTAGTATTTTTTTCCCAGTAATTCTTTCTGATACATGTTGTAAAACTATAAATATGAGGGTAATTAATCTTTATTTTGAGCATGCTTTTGTCACTGCAAAGTATTGTGAGTCTTGTTAATCTGGGGACCAGTGGCTGTTCAACACTTACATGTGCTGGGAGGCCAAGACCAGGAGCCAAATCTTTGTCTTAGCCGACCTGCATACATGCTAGAGCACAGCGGAGATTCTTGATCCACTGATGATTACTCTCTACTAGACAATTTGGATCCCATCTGGGCATCACATTCTTGTCCATAAAAGACAGCATGTGACAGAAAGGGGCTGGGTTGTGGTTCTGTATCTCCTTAGGTGGAATTAGGGCTCAAGATGTACCCCTGTATCCACCAAGTCAGACATAGGGTGGTTACATCATCTGCATCTAAATATTGTGACGAAAGTACAAAAACTTTGATCCCTGGCCTTAGGAATGCAGCCCTGGAGAAAAAGAAGTTTGAGGCAACTCACCTGATAGCCATGACAACCATTCTCATTTCTCTAAAGCATATTCCCTCTTCTATAGCTGCTATGTAGGAATCAATGCATTCTGTGTCTCCTCTGCTAGGTGAGAAGTCATTTCCATGCACTAGTATGATGATGGTACAAGTCTCTCATTACTTAGCCTGTCTTTTTGGCAAGCAGTTTTTAAGGTGTTTTTTATTCTCTGAAAGCCAAAATCGTGCAACCAGAGTTCTGTTGTTGTTGTTATTGATCTTCTTCTGGTTGATTTTCTTCTGGTTATGATTCCTTCTTCTGTCCATATAGTAATGTTTGTATTGCTTCACCTTTAAGGGCATTCAAAATCCTTTCAGGTCCTGGATCAATGTCAAGTGCATTGATTGTCAGACTGTCTCCTTTCTTAATTTTTTTAAAAATATGGCATTTTACTAAAATATTTAAACCTTTGAGGTACTTTCTGTCTGATTTAAAGTCTATTTCAAAGAATTTTGTAAAGAGTCACACTGGGCTTTGGCTTGTGTTCAAGTATTGATCATGCATCACCAGAGCACACTTGCAGGAGAAACACTGGCTTCAGTGTGGCTATTCCTAGGCTTGTGTTCCAGGTACTGTAGAAATTCCACTATCCCCATCAGCTGCAACAGGGTCTGGGTTCTGAGCACAGTATTCAAATTTGAGCTGTTCAAATAAACTTTAAATGAATATAAGATCTTAGCACACTGAAAATTTTCTCATGTGTTCTTGACATTTTCACAGAAATCTCTTTGACATTTCATTTTCAGAGCTGGAAATGTGATGAATACTCACTCTCCTTCCATGAGATTTTATTTTCACTGATACCTATAAATATAAAGCTTGGAGAATGTAGTGGGAAGTTGGTATGCAGAGAGCTGATAGCTTTTAGGAACGTCACCTGAGTTTCTGTGATTTACTGCTTTTCAACCTATTAACTGACTGAATGGAGGTAAAGGAATTTTAAAAAATGGTATCAAAGGCGATGTTGCCAAAACCTACTCCTCACTAAAGTGTTCTGGATGAACACATTTGTCAGTTGGTTTAAGTCAGGGGTTTGAGAATGCAGATTGCAAAAGTGAATCTTTCAGAGCCTCTGATTTTACCAGCATGTATGAATTTTATCATTATACTTGCCTCATCTGCCAAGGGCTTATCCTATTAATATGTCAACTTCAAAGGGGTCATGTGAAGACTCATTAAGTGATCTTTATTAACTGTCCCATGATGATAAGCTCTTTGATGAAAGTCATTATAGACACGTGAATTTCCCTTTTACAATTAGCCCTCAACTTTTCATTTTAAAGTAGCACAGAAATTTGAAAGTGTATTGACAAAACACAAATGGAATCCCATCTGGCCATATGCAGTTGTACTGTCATCAAAATAAAACCTAGAATTGTTTGTAGAAACAGCAGGGAAAACATGATTTGTTTTTTTCAGTCTATTAAATGAACTGACATTTTCCTGCCGATGATGTATATACTTTCACATGAATTTCATTGTCATCAAAGCAGTAAAACTGAGAAAAACAAGGTCCATATTAACAATTGAAAATTTATTCCAAGCTCATTCTTTGTATATGGGCAGTGCTTTTCATCCCTGTGCTTTATAGACACCTAGGAAGAATAAATCCAACATCAGAGCCAGTACATGTTTTCCTCCATTTGTTGGTGAGGTACAGCACAGACAGAAGCAGCAACTCGCTGTCAGAAAGTGAGATTATGAGCCGGCTGTCCCAGACATCAGACACAAAGCTATTATTCTTCTACAGCAGTTCTTTAATTTGCTGTCAATAAAGAGATTGGGACTGACTGTGCTGGCTGGTAAAAAAGCTGAAAGATGCAGTGGGCCATCAGTTTTCACCAGCTGCTGCTGGAATTCATAACAGGAAAAGGATTCCTAGAGTTTCACAGCAAATGGCAGATTAAGATCCTCTGACATATACTTACTACAGAGGAAAAAGCATAAAAAAAATAACATTCTTTCCATAAAATGGATTCTTCATTGCTGAAAGTATGCCTTGAAGTATAATTGTATGTCATTCTGATGAAGTTTGATTGTTCTGCTTACTGTTATGACTAAAAATGCTTCTCACGTGACGGAACTAATGCATATATATTTAGTTTTCGTTTTATGGAGCTCTATCTTACATGATTGCAACTATTTACCTTTGTTTTCCAGACCTATTGTTCAGCAGTTATTCAATAACTTTATTAAACTGTTCAGCATTTGCCAGGTTTTTCACATCTTGCCCTTCAACAGTATGATAGGAAATGGTTTTTTCACTTCTTCATATTTTATTCATATAAAGAAAAAATATGAGGCTGTTGTTCACGCTGGCAGTTTAATATACTTTGTTTTAAGTAAACAGTAGAAAACAGCGTATGCAAAGTTCCACAGGGAGGAAAACTTTCCATTATTTTCTTAACAACCTAGCTTCTAGAAAAGCATGAGACTCTTACCAAAACAAAACACAGAGTTTTGATTTTAGGAGAAATGATGAAAAATTAAGATATTTGCCATGACCTCAACTCTGGGGTTACATTTGTACATGAGAGCAGAATAAGAGAATCAAAAACTGGGACTGGGAAGAATCTCCGAAGGGGCACTCGATCTTTCCCTCTTCAGCAAGGCAGGGTCAGTCTGGCCTTCCTTGTAGAAACAACTGTGAAAAAGAATAGAGATTTTTACAAGCTTCTTTATGTATATTGATTTATCCTAGACATACATTGCTGTGCAAGAAACAAATTTTGTTGTTGAATTCAGCTTTAAACCCAAATTATTTCAATAAGTGACACGGTAATGTTTGTTTTGTTATGGAAGCTTTTTTTTAATGCTGTGACTCAAACCAACTCTGCATATGCCAGGTCTTGGTTCAATTCTATTGGTGAGACTGCAGCTCCCAAGATAGCAGCAAATAAGGGAGCACAAGGCAATATTCAGATAGCGGCTGACTGGTCCCAAAAATGACAGCACCTTTTCAAGCACCTTGGCATTCATGTCCAAGCGTGCACACAGAGCTGGCCTTCATTCTTTGGCATCTCCACCCTGGCCAGACCAACTGCCATAAACGACACTTTCAGAATGACAGTTTATGAACATATAGATGGTAGGCTTTCTTGGAAACAATAGCAGCAGTAGCTGTCCAGGCCAGTGTCTATTGTGCACCAGGTGGCTCTATATTACTGAAGATTACTGAAGCTGAGAGCATTGGGGTTGTTCAGCCTGGAGAAGAGAAGGCTCCGTGGAAACCTTATAGCAGTCTTCCAGTACCTGAAGGGGCCCTACAAGAAAGCCGCAGAGGCTCTTTTTATAAGGGCATGTAGCAATAGAACAAAGGGCAACGGTTTCAAACTGGAAGAGGGTAAATTTAGATTAGATAGCAGGAAGAAACTTTTCACTATGAGAGTGGTAAGGCACTGGAACAGGTTGCCCAGAAAGGTTGTGGAGGCCCCATCCCTGGAAATGTTCAAGGCCAGGCTGGATGGAGGTGTCCCTGCCCATTCTGTGATTTTCTACTCCTCTACCTAGTGCTTTTGACAGGGGGCATTTGCTCCCTGAGGGAGCTGTAACCTTACTAAGCACAAGACTCCAGCATGCTTTTTCCAATACATGTGAGCCCTTACCTCTTCAGATGCTCCTCAGACAGGGTCTACACACGGCTGGAGAAGAGAGAGAGGAGAGAGTACTCAAGGGGAACCTTCCAGGGTTGCTTCTTTCCCTTGCTGTTTCAGAGAGACTCATCTCCAGGTGGAGGTGGGGCAGGGCCACATGTCATCCAGTCACCAACCAACCTCTCATCATTAACAGGTTCATGAGTGTTTCAACTGAGATCTAAAGGTAATCCAACTCTAATGCCATGACAGCTACTCTGCGTTTCTCAAGTGGGCTATTTAGCAGAAGCTGTAAGAACTCCTGAAGGCAGCTTTCCTCCCTGGTGGTTGTTCCTTATTCGTAAATGCTTCTACTAATGACATTGCATCTTATTCCACAGACAATTACATCTGCTAGAATCTGGCTTCTTCAGGCAGCTTATCCCATTTTTGACATGTAGTGGATCCATCTTTCCCACAAGGACTGGATGGCCATCATGACATTAATTTCCAGCCTTGGGATTCTTAGAAGTTTGTACCACCCAACACAGGTATTTGAGCTAGTTGCAAACAGTAATGTTGATAAAGGTATCAGATTTGAAAAAGCACTGAAAGGCTCTTTTGTTTGGCTTGCTAGAGGAGGTTCTTGTTGAAAGAGACTCTAAATGGTTTTTGAAACATCTTGGGTTTTGTCCATAGAGTAATGCTGTTTTTCTTTGAAAAGCTTCATTAAATATATGTTTGTGTTGTGAGAGAGGCTTACACACACAAAGACGTGTTAGTGGCATACTTAGCTGATGGCCTACAACTCTGTATAAAGTTAGTTTCAGGGGAAAATAAAAGGTAAGGGGGAGAGAGAGAAAGGAAAAAAAGAAAAAAGAAAACCCTGCCCAGTGGCCATCTGGGAAGAGAAGCAACTGGCACCCCCACTGAGCACCTCCCCTGGGCTCCTCTGCAGCGCAGCAGGCAAACCCCAGCAATCTCTTTCCATTGGGACTATATAATTTTCATCAGGACCTACTCAACCCCTAATTGGTTGTTGCTTCTGGTGCTGTTAGTGCTGGCTGGAGCACGCTTTCACTTTTAAAAAGGTATCTGCTTGCACATTATTGGGTCTCTGTAACACAACCCAAAAGCTACACCCAAAGGACAGGGAAAGGAAAGGGAAAAAGATGATTCTGGTGTTGGGAACAATTTTTTTCCCACAAGCACCTTCCATAACAGGACTGTTGGGGTTTGCAGGAGTAAGGCCTTGAGAATAATAGCATGAGAATAACAGCAGGAGGCAATAAGGAGAAACCACTGCCACAGCAGCCTCGGTGAAACATTGCAGAGCTTCAAGGAAAAGGCAAAAACAGAACTGCAGCCAAAAGTCCCTGAGCTTTCTGAAGGGGAAGGCACCTAAGACACTAAGCAACACTACTGAGTTTGAAAAATGGTATATTGTGCATTCCCCTCCACTGATTCACTTCCTATTCTTTCTCTGATAAGTGACTGCAGTCTTTTTTCCTCAACTCTTCTAGATGCTGTTCCCCTTTTCACTCTGCTTTAACATTTCTGCCTGCTCTTTCAAGTGCGCTGTCTCTCATGGCTAACACACACCTATGCCCTGCAGCCAAAAACAGTGCACCTCTGCTTTGCATTGACGAGTACTTTCTTCCTTGCCTTTAGTGGACACTGCCATAGAGAAGTATCTCACCTCTAACTGCAAAAAAACTCCTTTTTGCCTTCCTAATTATCTGAACAGCAAAAGTAATTTTTTCTTACTTATTAAATAAAGCAAATCTGTCAACTTTGGAGCCACCTGGCAGAACAGTCCCTTAATGGCCACTTTACTGATAATGGGACACAGTGAGATATCAAACATCACAATACCTATATTGGTGTAAATCCAGTGCCAGCTGCACTTGTGAGCAGCACAGCCTCAGAGGAGGATTGTGGGGTGCAGCTACGCTATTTACAACTCTAAAGCTTTTCCATTTTGCCTTACTCACAGAAACTGGACCTCGTACACCAGAGCCCCACACCACATTCTGATCCCATTGAACTCAGAAGTGCAAATAGCTCAGCGGTGCCATGCAGGATCCTGCAGCAAAGAGTGAGCTGCTTTCTTTGCTCTGTTACTCAGCAACAGTCAGTAGCTGATGCAGTGATATAGGACCTTCTCTGCAGATTAAAAACACTTTCCAAATAAATTGTATTTTTAAAGCAAATACCCAGTGAGCATATTTGAAGGCTAGAAATTATCCAAAATCAGTCCCATAGGAGGATTGGTGTGTTGTTTCTTGTCTTTTTTATTGGTACCAGGAAGAACTCCCTGAGTTGAAAAAGGGGATGAAATAATATCATGGATTCCTAAGTACCATCTGAGGCTCATGAGCAAACTGTTATATTTCCTCAGTCTAGCTAAAACCAGGAATTACTGGAGAAATTACTAGAAAACTTGTTCTTCTGAAAGTTTCAACATGATTTTTCAATTAAGAGGTGAGACTATATCTAATAACACCAAATCAAGCTATGTGCATGTAAAAAAATATAAGATAATACATTTTGAGTCCCAAGAAGCAGTCACAGGCCAACATAGTATTATGTCTGTTATTTTCTCCCATAAATATCTAATCTAGTCATCTCCCATCTCAATCTTATTTCATATAAGTCAAACAGATCCAGCTTTTTAAGTCTTTTTATAAGGTGTTTTTTCAGCCCTACCTAAAATTGTGCTTCATTCTTCTGATTGCCCTCTATTTTATTTTTCTTAGTAAGGACACAAGATATTAGGACAAATATGGAGAGAGGAAATACTATGCTTCCCAAATCCCATTAATACTGAATAATTATTCGTTACATAATAAGAGATCATGATATTCTGTTAGTGCCTGAGAGGTACAATAAGAGTTTCAGGCTGACTTATTCTTTCAGTACAGTCTCTGAGTTGGAAACACTTTTTCCAGAATAAATCCATCATTTTGTAGATACAGCCTCACCTCACACAGGTGAGAATGTTCTGAGGTCACTCTGTCATTGTCATTACACATCACTGTCTTTATCTTTGCAGTAGCCTTATATTTGTGATATTTAATAAACTATTTGCACAACCTTAATGCCCTGATAATTTCTTTAGTAATTTTTAGTTTCTTAGAAGTTTTCTACTTTACCAGTTTAAATTAAGTTTCATTACAATCAGAGAGATCTCTGAGGGAGCTGGTAGATGTTATGGCAGGACCTCTCTTTGATCATCTACCAAAGGTCTGGGGAGGTCCCTGCTGACTGGAAGCCAACCAGTGTTACTCCAGTTTACAAAAGGTGTGAGGGGAGACCCAGGGAACTACAGACCTGTTAGTCTAAACTCAGTTTCTGAAAAATTTATGGAGAAGATTATACTGAGTACTGTTGAAAGGTGTTTAGAACGAGGAAGTTTAGAGTGGATGTTGACATTAGGAAGCATTTCTTTACCAAGAGGGTGGTCAAACACTGAAGAAGTTTCCGAGAGAGGTGGTCGATGTCCCAAACCTGCCAGTGTTTAAGAGGCATTTGGACAATGCCCTTAATAACATGCTTTAACTTCTGGTTAGCCATGAATTGGTCAGGCAGTTGGACTAGATGATCATTGCAGGTCCTTTCTAACTGAAATTATTCTATTCTATTCTATTCTATAAATATGTCTTTACAATAGTTTCTTAAAATATTTGAGCAGAGGAATATTATGGTAAATTACGAATTTATTTTGAGATTAATGTCATTAATATTGTTTGGTTTGGTGCCAGGGAATTAGGGCATCTGTGTTCTTGTCATATTCTAGTACTAATCACAAGACTAGAAATACCAGAGCTGAGGAGGTGGATTTTAAAAGTAGCAAGTGGAAATAGGATAATCACCATTCACACTGATAGCAGGAATATGAATGCAGCTTTGCTCATCTGTGTAAGCTGGGTGCCTTTCAGAACTACTGCGTTTGAAGGATTTTAACAGCTTTCTCAGGCATCCAGAAGCAGCTGTTTTATTAGTCATTATTGCTTAACATTTTGCAGGTTTCTTCCCTTATCTTGCCAACAACACACAGCAAAAACATCCAGACTGAGCCTTTTTACAAACCTAGTGACATTTGGGTGTTGATGCTAAGTTACGACAAGCTACCTGCCCAGAAAGTCCTCACCATCTGTGGATGTTGGCCAGCAACAGGGTGGGGAGTTTGTCATTGGGTATTCAAGACAGCTTATCTTCTGACCAGCCTGGAAAACCTATGTCTGAAGAGCAGCCCCATTTAAGGTATACCTGCCCAATATCAGTACTTCTGTGTAACTGTGTTGAGACGAAAAGAGCAGATGAGCATCATGCTACCTTCTGCAATGAACAGGTTGAAATCTTTGCACCACAGTGTTACCACCAGACCTGCTCAGTCAAGAATCCAAGAGCCCTTAACAATAAATCTGATTGTTATGGATTCCCACATAACAATTTTCCAGTATAGACTAGAGCTGACTTTGTGGCTCATGAGCCTGGAAGGGCCACAGGCAGTGACTGCTCGGTGTGATCATGTAGCCTGTGGCTTGCATCTGAAGACCCAGGAAGGGATGTGGATTCCAGTGATGGAGGAATGCAGTGGTTCTCCATCATGTAAGCCTGAGGCCTTTTCACAGATAGTGTGCTATGACAAAAGTTAAATAGCTGTCTCAGGAGGCTGGAAGCAACAGTTTCATTATTAGACTTTATTATTTACTATTTATGCTGAGTGACTTCTCAAGGACTGAAAAACAGATTGTGATTGGCTAGGTATCCCCAACAGGTATCCCTGTATCATCTGTTAGGTATCCCCAAATGCAGGAAAAGACAGTCTACTAGCACATAGACTTTAAAAATAAAAAGAAAATAAAAAGATGAGCAACATATCAGGTGTGATGAAGGACGAGAAATAACTCTGTAGTTAGTGCTTGAGTTTGTAAAAAAAGTACAAATGAATGCCATGAGGAAGAAATTGGATAGCAAAATAAAGAAAATGAAAGGTTCTGGGGAAAAAAATCAAGTAACTGGAGCATGAAAACACAATACTGGTAATTAATACAAGAAGGTACTGGTGAAAAAAAAGCTTACAGGGGAAAAGAATACATAAGTCACTCAAGCTGTGCAGAGCCAGAGTGCCAATGAAAATTCAGTAGCTAACACAGGGAAAGGAAAAATCAAACTGTGGCTGGGGGAACTTGAGATGTGCATTGACAGCACAACTGCGAGTAGGCAGATCTAAAAGATGGATATATCTTCCTTTCTCTGTGAGGTCATGCAAGGACACTGCTAAAGAAAAAGAAAAAAGCAAGTTCTTTAAGAAAAAATAGAAAGGAACACAAAACCACTGACCATCCAGCCTATTGATTATAAATCTCTTGAAACCATAGAGACCATTAAAAATCACAGACAAAAAAAATTCTAAATCCTGAAGATAAAATTGGACTGAAAAAAACCAACAGATGACATCTTACTATTTCCTTTTTTTCTTCCTCTTTTTTTTTTTTTTCTGAGGACAGAGGACTGCTTCTCATCAAAACAGCAAATGAAGTAATTTTCCCCTTCCCACTTTTGTAAAAATGGTTCGGTGAGAAGGGAAGAACAACATTATTCTCAGGAGATATTATTTCTGCAATAATGAAGGAAAATCAGATTTTCTCATGAAGTTAACTTAACCAAGCAAAATGTCAAAGTTTACCTGTGATTTTGGCAGGCACTTCTGAATAGTGACTGTGTGGAATTGTCCTCTACTTTCTCTTTCAAAAAGTTCTCCTTTTCGACATTTACCCAAGCAAGGAAAGGGATGAAATTAGTTATGGAATTCCCAGTGGCATCTAGTTACAACATTTCTTTTAAATCATTACTACATCCTAAATATCTGCTAACTGCTTTTGCCTCTTTCTACGCCTTTCTGTCTGCCATCTCATGTTTGGTAAGAAGCACCCTATTTACAGTATCTTGGACAAGAATCAGTTGATTATAAAGAAAATGCTCAATATATATTGGTACTTATTAATGTGGGCTGTCCATATTTAAATACTCCTACATTAACTGAATCAATGCAAATAAAGGGAAATCTCTTAAAACATTTATCCATTATGTGCAATAAGGCATATGAGGAAATGGAATTTTAATGATAAACTGTATTAAACAATAAATAGAGGAAATCCAAACTGTCATTTAAGTAGAACTTCTTGTGAAGAAGTATTACAGGAAGGCTGCTGCATGACTCCCATCTGATAAACAGATTTGCTGAGGTACAGCTGACAATATTCTGACACGTGACAGAAAAGCAGCAAGCCATTCAAAGTACCATTTAAATCCTTTCAAGGAATTTAAGTAGGAGAAAATAAATAAAATAAAGAATGTACATAAAGTGAATTGCATCATGTATTTAGTAATATTATGCATATTTCATTTTGGTGTTCTGTTCTTGACACTGTCAAAGTGCTAATCAGGCAGACATTGAAAATAAAATAGTGCCTGGCTGAATATTTTAAGTGCAATGTTACAGCCATTTGTAAGATTTATTTTCATAAGAAATGAAAGATAGGCATCAACTTAGCACCTGTGCAGTGCATCTACTCTGGCATTTTGGTGTGTGTTAACAATTTTACTTCTAATTACATGGGGGAGGCTCAGTTTGGATGAGAGCACAGCATAATGAAGTAAGAAGCCATCACAAGCAATTTAAGTTCTATGAATTAATTACTGCCTTGAGCTCCATGTGGATGTCAGGCAAGGAATATGACAGCAAAATTTGTGAGAACTGTGTTGAATCTCTGCTGCAAGCTAGGAGACAACAGAAAGAGAGTTTACAGATAGGAACATACAGCAGACACATGACATCCTTGTATATTTACAGGAACATTTAAAAAGTGAATCAGGGTGCATTAGACCTAGAAGGGAAGCTGTGAGATTTGGTTTATGTCATGATATTGCCATGATATTAACAAACTGTGATGGACTCTTTTTGAAAGCAGTATTTAAGACCAGAAAAGCTGACAGGTTATTAGTGTGGATGCAGCAGTTAACATGAAGGCCACAGTATACACCAGATTTTCTAGCAGAGAAGGAAGCTGGTTCTACCTCAGGTATATTATTTTCAAAGATATAATTTTCATTTCTAGGCCAGCAATGTTTCTTTATGGAGACCACAGAATTTTCTTTTTATTGTTTGTTAAGATACAACATGTTCCCCCAGTATTAAAGTATATATTTTATTAATTTTAGCATGTTAAATCAGTCATACAGCTATGCCTCATCAATATTTGTGGAGTAGTTTTTATGTCACAAATTTCTCCACTAATTTTACTAGGTAATTAGAAAGGGTGATGAAAAGTTTTATCAAAGTGTGCCCCTACTACTAGTTCAGAATCTTGCCATTTTTAAATCCCCTAAAGCTAGGGAACACCTTTTCCAGGGCTTTAGAGCAGTCTATATAATGTCCTATTTTTATTCTTACATGGCCCTTATCGCTGTGGCATCTGACTACCTTCCAGGCTCCCGTTATATGATACAACTACCTTAATTCAGTTGCAATCCTCTTACATAATTTTTCTGCTTGGAAGAAATAGAAGAGTGTTATTTTTAAGCTATTTAAAACTGCTTGGTTTGTCTGTTTATTTTTAGCCAGAGAGGTGCCTCTTACACAGGGAAAATGATGCTTTGAAGCAACTCTTCATTGCAGCGAGTGCTTATTGTATAACGGAAGACTATTACAAAACCCAGGGCCCAAATAAATGCCTGCTCCACAGACTGGGACTTAGTTTAGATATAATTTGCAGGTCGTGCATTTTGCCATGTCCTGAAACCAGTCCACTATTAAAGATTGAACTGGTGGTATTTATAGAGAAACTTCAGCTGTTCATTGACAGAAGTCATGGAAATCTTGGCGAAAAGAAATTATTTGTCATGCTCTAGAGAGGCCAAAAGATATGAATGAGATATTGCAGTCACATCGACAGATCATCTCTACAAGAAAATTAAG
>KZ506376.1:173226-216505 GCA_002844005.1 Limosa lapponica baueri
GCCCTCCGGAAGTCTATGATGGCAGTCCTGTCCTGCTGACTCCCCTTCTCACTTCCCTGAGAATCAAAAACTCTATCATTTCATGATCACTGTACCCCAGACGGCCTCCAACCGTTACATCCCCCACAAGTCCTTCTCTGTTTACAAACAGCAGATCTAGTAGTGCTCCTTCCTAGTTGGCTCCCTCACCAGCTGTGTCAGGAAGTTATCCCCGACACACTCCACCTTCTAACTGTTCCCTCTCAGCCGTATTATGTACCCAGCTGATATCTGGTAGGTTGAAGTCTCCAACCAGGACAAGGGCAAGTGATCTTGAGACCTGCTTGTAGAACATTTCATCAACCTCTACATCCTGGTTGGGTGGTCTGTAACAGACTCCCACCACAATATCCACCTTGCTGGCCCTCCCCCTGATTCTTACCCATAGGCACTCAACTTTACCATTACCCTCAGTTAGTTCCACACAATCATAATCCTCCCTAACATAGAGGGCCACCCCTCCTCCTCTCCTTCCTTACCTGTCCCTTCTGAAGAGCTTGTAGCCATCCATTGTAGCACTCCAGTCATTCAATTCATCCCACCACATTTCTGTGATGGCAACTACATCATAGCTTTCATGCCACACAATGGCTTCCAGCTCCTCCTGTTTATTGCCCATGCTGCGTTCGTTTGTGTAGATGCACTTCAGCTGGGCTGATTGTCCTGCTACTCTTTGAGGGGGTCGAGCCCTATTTTCCACCCGACAACATAGAGCGAGCCCCAACTTGCATTCTTCTTACAGACATTCAAAATCTACTTCTCAGAGTACAAGAAATGCAAAGTTTGGGGCCACAAAGCAATACCACCTTTTTGTTACCCAATTTCTGGATGGGGTAGCTTCTGTGAGAAATAAATAGCTGTCTTCTTTTACCTAATCTCTTTGATTAAAGTTAATTCATGCAGCCTGGATGTCTCTACAGAGTAATCAGTCTATTTGTAAGGACCTGCTAAAAGCTAACATGGAATTGTCAGGAACAAATCATGTCAAAACAACCTAATTTCTTTCTGTGACAGGGTAACAGGCTTTGTGGATAGGAGAAGAGCAGCGGATGTCACATATCATGACTTTAATAAGGCTTTTGACACCATCTGACATGACATTTGCATAAGAGAACAAAAGCACTAGAGAATGGGTGAGACAGCTGTAAGGTCAGTATGCAGCTGGCTTGAAAATGCTACTTGACAGGAAGATATCATTTGTTTATTGACAAAGTGGAAGAAGGTAGCAAGAGGGATTTAACACGAGTCTGTCCTAGACCCAGAACTACATAGTATTTTTACTTAATAAGCTGCACGATATTGGTGATTTGAGTTTGGAGAGAGGACCACCACTTTGGAAGGCAGGATAGCATTTAACAATTGTCTTACTAAGCATGAAAATGTGAAAAATTTTGGTGCAATTCAAGGCAATTGATTGAAATAACAAAACAATTATTACCAACATGAATGCATACTGGGGAACAACTAATCAGGCATAGGGACATCCAGAAAAAAAAAATAAACAAAATTGAGAAGAGATCTTGGAAATATTACAGTGTGAACGTCATATGAAAAGCAAAGGAAAGAGATAATAGGAGAATATTCAAATATGTCAAATGTTGATAGAAAGGACAAAATTATGAAATGTTACCAGTACTCATTGGGATAGGATGGAAATTCTCTTACCTTTCAGTGAGTCTAAATATGTTAGGGTGCAGCTCAGTGGGGCAGAGGAATGGAGCAGCGTGCTCTGAACCCTTTCCAGTCCTCTTTCCTTTGATTTCTGTGAGACGCAGACATACTAGTTAAGAGTCCTGTAGGAAACTTACTGTCCAGTGAGCAATTTTGTGGCTGCCATTACAAGCTGCTCAGACTACCCCATCTTCCACACTCCAACTTCCCCCACACGCAAGCATACCAGTAAGGATCATGACATCCACTACCCCGTTGGAAGAGGAGCGATGAGAAATGGCAAATGTGTGTATTGAGATTGATAGAGGTTTTGTGGACACACTCCAGTATAGCTTAAACACCCTAAACTGCAATGCTACCTGCCGCTACGAAAGCTGTAACACTGACAGTACGATTTGACCGTGCCCATGTATAAAACTGAACCTCAAAAATTTCTTCTTATGGAAATCGGGATTGGAGTCCACAGTAACCGCACATACATCTCTCAAACATGTAAGACAACTGAGTAACCTAGTCAATGCCAAATAGGTTTGGTGTTCTTTTATTACTATTTAATCTTAATAAATGCAGATCAAGGTTTAAAATCCATCCTAGACTAGAGTCAGCATGTTTTTAATGGTATGATATTTTTCAACATAAAACTTGTCATTTAAACATAAATGTCAACTAATCTATTGAATATCCCACTCAACAGTAATTTCATGGCAGATCAGAACATTAAAAAACCTAACCAGTAAAAAGCTGAATGTCTGGTTTTGGACTGTCTGTGTAAGATCTTTCAGCCTCAAACAGTTCAATTCAAAAGTATTTTAAGAGTAAAATAAACCATTACCTATCAACTCTGTAGTCTAACTGGACCTTCTGAACCATGTTACCTTGGCTACTTTCTGCTTCAAGGTAACTTTTCCACTTTCAAAGTCAAGACGGAAACATCTTCTATATTTCAATGGATATTTTATGCAAGAAAAAATAATAAAGTGTGATAAGGAGCACTCTAAGAATATATGAATCTTTCTGCAAAATAATAAAAGCCAATGGACTGATTCAGTAGCATTTCTATTCTAAAGGTATTCATGTGGCTCTCATTGCCCTAACGCCTCACAGTCATTGAAATATTTATCCCCATAGGTCACAGCATCCTTTGGTGTAATGTAACTACTCACATTTCACAGACGAACTACCAGGGATTTATATGCACACATCTGGCATTGAAGCACCAAACTTCTAATTATCCAGCTATCTTGTGGAATCCACAAGCCTGGTTGAGGTAGGCTGAGTCCCTGTACAAGGGGTGTGAAGACTTAGTTGTACTGACACTGTAGGCTAACAAGCCAGAATATAGGAGAAACAAGGTCTGATATAAATTTATAACAAACCCACTGATGCTTATGTTAAAAATTGACAAGATTTGGAATACACAGTTCTCACAGTGAGCATCTCACAGAGATGTCCTCACCGTGGGTATCTTAGTGTGTAACCCACAAAACATACTCTTTTCTGGAATGAAGAAAAGGGGTTGAGTTACCTAATGTTATCCATCCAAAACTGAGATTCCCAGGCTAGCATAATCCTTTTTTAGTTGGGAGGTGAAACTGGAACTGCCAGAGATCAATTTGTCCCCTCTGTAGATAGGTCACAAAACACTGTCTCTTCTGTTCCCTTCAGTTCTCATTAAAAGCACGTTACTTGCACACCAGCTGGTTCTGCAAAAACACTTTAAATCTCTCTTTCTTCTTCGTCTCCCACATGACTCTTCCTACCTTCAGACCATGAAATCTTATTGGTGAGAAAGAGTAACTCCCTCAGTTTGTTATTGAAGCTGTTCTAGTTCATGTAAATCCATGACTATGAAGGCTAGAAATAAGGTCCTTTTACATCCTCAGTTGAGTGCTGTAACCACCAGACTGCACAATCAGTCTCCTGCTCACCATTTGTCTCAAAGACTTATTTCAATATTCAGCACAGTGTAGAGCAGGTTTGGGAGCAGAGGAAAGGTGGGTGCCTTGGGAATACCAGTGATGATAGAATTTGCACGGACCAAGAAAATCCAGGGGGGTTTGCAGTTAGACAGCAGCAAGATTTCGAGGATCAATATTTTGGATTCAAGCAACAATCATGGGTGCCAAAAACTATTTTATGAACAGAGCATGAAATGCCTTTCTTAAGGTCACAATATGATGAATTTGTTGCAAAACAGGGAATTGGTCCTGGATCATCTTAGTCCCAAGACAGCATCTTCATCATTGGGCCCTCATTGTCTCCTGAATTGCTGCTTCTCTCCTGACACATTATCTTTTCCTCTCTGCACAAATGTGTACAATTTTGAAGCACTCATAAGACAAAACAAAAAGCAATAACAACAAAAAAATAGATAAGAAGGCAACTACAGAAAGAAACCTTTCACTACAAATCCTGCTGCTGTTATCCCTTAAAATGAAAGCAATTATTACAGTCTCACCTAGTCAACACAGGTCATCATCTCTATTCAACCAATTTCCTTTTCTTCTTCCCTCTGGAATTAAAAATATTTTTTATCATTTGCAATTTACAAAGCATATTAAAAAGCCTTTTGACTCATTTGTAACAGGAATTACATAAAAAAGTTGTAATAAGTGTTGTGAGAATATTCAATACATAAAAGCTCAGTTAAGACTGTGAAAAGAAAACTGAAGAAAGCTAATCCCAATCTAATAACAAACTACAAGATATTTCTAAATACAAATTGAATCTCAGTGGCCTCAAGCTCTGAGTTTGAGGAGTTCCTTTTTATGATAAGAATAAGTAATTAGAAATTCTGTACATTTTTCTGTGTCTTATTCATACATTTCTTTGCAATGAATTTTTCACTTGGCTATTGAAAACATTTCTTTGGATGTATCGCTGCACTGTTGCTGAAGTTTTGCACGTGATTGCGGGAGAGTAATTTGGGGTTTTCTAATCATTCTTATCCATTGGCTTAGTTGAGGTTGTGTATGTGACAGTAGCTTGAACAGGAAAGCAAAACCCAGAGCACATCATACTAAATTCCCACCCAAACAGAAATCACTGTAGGATGTGACATTTTTCAGAAAAGGAAGAGTGTGAATGTATGTCTAGAGCCGCATAAGTAGAGAAAAAGGTCTTTCTGTGCTCTACCAGGAAACAAGGAAGCTTGGTTGATGTGTCGAAGGCATAAACATTAAACAGGCTGACTGCTCAAACAGGTTTGATTTTGTGCTTGCACCTGATACCCATGGTTTTGACATAAGCTTAGTGGCCCCATCTGCACCTTAGTGGAAGAGAAGACTCATCCCAGTCAAAGTGGTGAAATGCTGTATAATCATTACTTCATACCTTTCAATTTAAGGCAAATATAGTTTGGAAGTGTTACGGTCTGAAAAAAGTAAACACTCATTTGGCTTCAGACTCTGGAGACAACACTTGGCTTAACTCCTGCTCCAGCTTGTATTTTGCACAGCTTTTCTTATAGTTTCATAAACCTTTATTGCATAAAGGAGTTTAATTGTTTTTACATGCCTGAAAGACTGACATTCAAAGTACTAGCACCAAAGAGAATTCTGTTTAGTCCCTACCAAAACACCGACAAAACTGCCCCCACAGTGTAAGCTATATTTACAGATCAGGATTCCTGCTGTTTAGATAAAACCCTTCATCAGCTGTGCAGAGCACATCATGCTTTTCAAGGAACAAAACTGCCATATGCAAAGATAATAAATTATGCAACTTCCATCTTGTGCTAAATCTATTTCCATGGGAGGTGAGATTTCAGATCTTTGCAGGTCTAGCCTCCAAAAGGGACACAAAACCTTAAAAGAAATTGTGTTATTGTAAAGTGTTCACCTTTAAGAAACTGACTTGTAAAGACATATGCATTCAGCTGCCCAAAAGTTAAGGTCCATGGTATGTAAACAGAATAGCATGTGGGTAAATCCTACTTCCATTTCAAGTTCAATATGCTGAACTTCCTTTTAAGAAGCTTCACTTCAATTTCTGTGTTACTGGAAAAAGGCTCAGAATATTCAACATGCAGGGCAACATGTAAGTATGGGAATTCCCATCTGACCACCTGCCCTGCTCATGTTACCTTATACTGACGAGACGGGTCAGACCCAAACATGTATATAACATATACTATATGTTATATACCCTATAACATATCTGTAGTGAGGGTCTGAGCACAATAACATGTAAATGGAGGTTATCTCTGGTCATTTGTGTATTTTATGTGTGAACTGGGGGAAGAGATGGAGGGAGGCAGGATTTGGAACATGCCGCTTGCTTTTGGAGGGAAACATAAGTGAATTCATAATGAACAAGCACCATACAAGGTATTAAACTTTTGGCCTGAGAGCTTAAAGCACAAACTGTGTCCGAATAAGCTAGAAAGACAGCAGAGGCTCACATATGTTCCAGTGGTTTGAGGATGTGGATTGGAAGGTGGGGTCTGTAGGTGCTTCTGAAAGAAACAGATGCCTTTGTGATACCACCATGCAATGTTATGCTGAAGTTAGCAGAAGCAGAAAGGCTGGCGGATGAAGGAAATCTCACTGCTGTTGAGATAGTCAACAGGGCCTGTAATGGCTCAGCTGCTCCAAGCTCTCTGAGAGTTTGCTGGAGAAACATAGCTTGAGATACCTCTTTTGGTCCTTGTGTTAGTTTCACAAAGCTGTGCTTGCCTGGACCCAAACCTTGTCTTGTATGACCTGATAACAGTAGCAGGTCTCAGGGGCAGATATTCTCCATCATGGCATACAGCACTAGGAGAAGCTGTCAGCCCAAAGCACATTTTCTGCATGCTGCTGGTAAGGGAAAGAGGCAGAAAATCAGACAGAGCTAACCTCCATGAGAGAAGAACATTGGCTTATTTCCACATCATGTCCCTGTCCACTGGACTGCAACTGTTGCAAACTTAAGGCAGAGGTAATTTTCATTTAACTTAATTTTTTCATGTTCTCATTCCCCCAGTAATGTGTGTGCTGCCTCTTAGTACTACATAAAACACAATAAAACCCTGAATTTTGAAGTATTGGCTATACACTTGGCTGGAGTTCTCATATAATAGCTATGATCCATCTAACTATCAATGCTCTCTTTTGTAGTGAAGAATATTGTTTACTTTTTAACTATTAAAACCTTCTCATTCTTTTAAGAAAATATCCCTATAAGCAGCAGTTATAAATTATTGCCTTTTTAATACATATCTCTGTTTTTCATACCTTCTGTATTCATGATAGAAATATTAAATGGCAGCGTTGTGATATTCCTCCAACAATGCATATTCCTGGCTTCCTCAATCATAATACGATGTGTCTAACATGCTCTGTTTAAGTTTTGTTAAATAATAATAAAAAAAATAGAATAAAGAACAAATAGGCTGCTTCTCCATGTCTCTTGTTTCTTTTATAATTTTGCTAGGAGGAAAACAAAACTGAGCTTTTCTTATCCAGACCTCTGCCCTATCGTGTCTCTTTAAATTTGATTTGCTGCAATGCAGTATTTTGTTTACTCTCCAAGAAATGAAGTAAAGGACAGTGCTAAGTAGCTACAGACCCAGAGACTGCAGCAGAAAGTCCAAACGCTTGTGATACCTCATGTTTTTTTAAGGTCTTCTGTACTTTGAAAAGAAGGCTTCGAAAGGTTTTCTGAAAAAATAACACAGTTGGAAAAGTAAAATAGAATTTTACCTTCACTTGGGAGAATAGAGTAATTAGTCATTGTAGTTCCTTTGTAAAGGGAATGGACGGTAAAGGTGGGTGGTAACACCAATGCTGATATGAGGCATGGTGATTACCTAAAGAGTAAAAGCTACATATCAGTTACTTAGGTTGCTAGATTTGGGATTTTATACTGATAATAGCAGCCAAGAAGGTTTTTGTGACGCTTTTTCACTGCTTAGAATTACTTGATTTTTTAATTATTGGGAATATGGGTGCTGTATAGAAAAGAAATAAATAGACTAGTTACTGACTAGGTACACATTATCCACGTGCACATAGTGTTTATAAAGTACACATATATAATACAAATATTACCTATATACCTACACAAATACATATGTATAGGTAAATATTAATAAAAAGAAATTTTACATGTTATACCTGGACCAGCAAAGACACATATGTAAGAAGACAGTAGCTGATTAACATCATGTTACTGTGTTGCTATTTGCATGCTTTATTATTGCATCTAGTCATACAGCGGAGACATGATCAGCTGATGTCCTGAAGTCTTCAGCTCTTCTTTTCAATGAACAAATTACCCATTTTATTTATAGAGACATATTTTGCTTAACATTCCCAGGCAAATGTGCGGATATATGTCTCAATGAGTTAACTACAAAAATAGTCAATATAGATGGTCAATAGCCAAACACAGAGAAAAAGAGGACAGAGATGACAAGAGAGCTCCCAAACTGTATGTGCAAGCCCTAAAACGGAGAAGTAACAGAAGCAGCTCCCTGCTTCCCCCTGTAGGAGAAAAAAACGCCTTAGCAGGTGTGATTTGCATATATTACTTTATTGTTATTAATACATCAATGCACTCCATGAGACTCCACTGTCTGCTGTGCTTTATTTCACAAATTAGAAGACACAAGGTATGTAAATATATTTAAAAAAACAAACGGTGAAGAAACTGTGAGAGGTAATAACTAAAGGAAAGAGGTCACCCTTAATTGCAGTTGTCTCCAGTTGGGTAGGAAGCTGAAAACCAAGTTTTATTGAGGCTTTGTGTCTGTTTCTTTAATTTATTATAAAAGTATCAGGTTATATATTTCTGCTCCTGGCTTTTAATGGGGATATTATGAATTCAGCAAAGCTTTGAGTAAAATCTCTTCCTTGTTCCCTTTTCCCTTCCTTGCTATCCTTTTGGTTACATACAAACTGTTTGTTTATCCTGTGTTATTTGTAAGCTCTTTATCAGATTGTCTGTCTGTTTTTTTTCCACGTTCATTCTTCTTTGTTCATTTGCAGTGGAGATATAAATGAAGAGTACTGGTAATATTTTCCTAGTAGCGGAGTTACACCTGATAGGTCACTACCTATCATGATTTATACAAATAAATAAATGATAGACACTAGCCTAGGATAGTACTTCATCTCGTTTACACCCATCCATGAGAAAAAGTAGGCAGGAAAATATAACTGAAATAAGAACCTGGTTCTGTCAAAACCTCAACTATTGCACACAGATCTAAGTCTGAGGAACATTATACACTCACAAGATCACACTCTGATTCCTTTAGCCTGTCTCAGTCATACACATTGAAAATCAGAGCACCCAGGATGACAAAAATTTTCTAATCTGACCAAAAAGACAGTACGTGTTCCCAGAGAATGACTCAGCAGAGTAGAAGATGCATGACTAGTGTCTCTGTACATGAATATTCCTTGAAATGCAAAAATGATTACTTTTATATGAAAGTATAAATTTATATGGATGTAGATGCTTTCAAAAATTTCAGGTCACCATCTGCTTTGGATGGGATTCATGTTACCGAACAAAGACTTTTATACCTGAGCTTCCCTAAATGGAGAGGAAACACTCCAAACAAATGTTTCATCTCATCTTGAAGATGTCTGAAATGGAGAATTTTGGTGAACTGTGCTATAAATAGGCATACTTCTTGTCACTGACTGTGAAGGCAGCCTACGTACTACCAAAGGTGTAGGAAGTTACACTACATGAGTCTTAAGTTAGGCAAGATCAATCCAGTATTTCAGGTCATAAAAACCAGATCCTTGGAGCTCTTCTCATTTTTAATAGTCTTTTAATATTTAATCATCATTACTTATCATTAGTAGGATTCCAGGCACAGTTGCAGGAGTTCCCATATTTTTTTTATCTACCTCCTGTTCTCACTTGTCTCTTGAGAAGCAGCTGCAAAATACTGTTGAAATTCCCATACATGCAGACAAGTATCCAGTGTATGAAGCCACAGAATTATGTCTGGAATATGATAAAAAGGAAGTGAAGTAACCTTATATTATATTCTATGAAATATATGAGTTTTAGTAAAAAAAACTCACCTTCTCCTGCTCTGTCACCCTGTTCACCTGATCACTTGTCTAGTCTACCCTAGGCAAGATGGCATGCAAATCCTCAGTAAAATTGTATTACTTGCTTGTGGTTACAAAACCCCTTGATTCTTTAAGTTAAAATCATTATTTATGGTATTTTTCAATTTGAGACTTAAGATTTTTAACTGTTACTCTTGAATAAGCAGTTAACTTTTTAAAGATTAATTAAATACATTTAAATAAAATTTTCCGATTTAAGGAATATTTTTCAAATTGATTTGTTGATCAAAGCATTTATGGAAAGATTGGTGTATATTCAAAAATTAAAGGAAAGTTACAAAGTGAATTTAAGATGCATATACAAAAAATAAATTTTATGTTAACAATTACTCTGAAATATGAATTTTGTAAAAATGTTTTTTTTTTATTGGAAAAGAGGGACTCATAAAACAAAACTGTTCATAAGAAAGAACTACTTTCCATTAATAGCCAGAAAAAGATCCTGAAAAATGTCGAAAACCAAAAGTTTTGCTCTTAAATTGCTTTTCAATTTAAAATAGTGCAAAGAAGTAATCAAAGAAAAAGCTAAAAATCAAAATGGGATTGTTCAAAACAATCAAAATGAAATGTTTTGACTGACAAACTCAAACTCTATTTTCTCTACTGAACACTTCAGAGAACTTTATCTTTCATCTCACTTCAGTCCAGAAACATTTTTCTATAACCTTCAAAATTCTTACAATTCTTACAAAAAACATGACACAAAAATTTCAAAAAGACAAATTAGTCACAGAAAAGGACAGCTATTGAAAACAGTAAACTAATTTAAGAAAATATCATTACATTTTCAGAAAAATAAGGCAAATAGAGGTAAAAAAGCCATTTATGTGCATGTTATCAGCTAGACATTCTGCAATTAAGAAAAAAGAAGCAAGAATTTTATACCTCAGTGAATTCTACCTTTTTCAGTTACATTGAGCAAGTCTTTACTTGTCTAAAAGTTGTGTGTCTAGTCTAAGTTCTGCCTTTGAGGAGAGAGAGCATCTACCATAAGGCAAGACTCATTCAAGCTTGCATTAGGCTGAATTGTCTTCCTGCGAAATCTACTTTTTTCTTTGGTTGTCCAGAAAATCTTTACAATCAGCTTGATTTAACTAGATACCTAACTTTTTTAAAGGTGAGATATAAGTGGGTCTTCAGCCGTCCTTACCTTAGAGTGCTTCTAGGGGGGTGCAGAACTGCAGGTGAACAGTATCCTGCCAATGACTAACGGAGTTATGTTTCCTAAGATGGATATTGATGTTTTGCTGGATTATTGAAGATCTTCTATGCAAAATCAGTACTTCAGTTTGGGATCAGGCAGGGTCAAGACTCATCTAGGCATTGTCACAACAGACTGATAAATCCAATCTTCTTCAGAGCAGATTTAGATTAATGGAGGTTACAGGAATGGTCAGGCAGTTCAGCAAATCTTATCATTTATGTGTTTGTCTTCAATCATGATTTCTTGCTCTTGTTATTGCAGAAAGCAGGTGATCTCAGCTGTATAATTACTTAGTTCTAATGGTTAAGGTACCTGTGAAAACTCACAGACCCTTCCAGCACAAATCTATACCTAGAAGTCCAGGCAGTCTTTATAAGGCAACACTTTCCCTCTGTCAAATCTGTGACTTTGACTACTACACCACAAATTATTTCATAATGGGTGATGGAATAGCATTCAACATTATTTAATGACAGCAGTATCTCTTCTCCCAGACTATTCATACAAACCAGAAGTTACCAAGTGTCCTTTCAACATTTGTCCTATTTATCCTTCTGCCCCTTGTGAAATGACATGTAGTGATCCACTGTACCATGGGGTTTGGGGGATGTTCACATCAGGTTATATGACAGAGAATCCATTCATATTGTAGATATCATGTCTCTGTGGAACGAGGTTTAAGCCAAGGAATGTGTGTTTTCAAGCAGGACTTTGCAAAGTGAAGACCGGACTCCATAGTGGTAGTTCCTGGCTCTTGAGAAGCATTGTAATTTCTGTTCCTCTTCAGGAATCTTGTGGCACACCCAGCCACTTGGTGTGCAGGATTGCTGTAAATGTAATGCATATCTCTTGAGGGACACGGAGATGATGTGGAGATACACGTGTGACTAGGAGGGTTGCTCTGGGCTCTACAACAAATATTTTCCTATTGACTGTTAAAGAACCACAGCTGTAGTGCAGTCCACAGATCCCTCAGCAGCACCTTGTCACCACCTCTTACATTTTTATTGTATTCTTTAAAATAACAAAAGCACTTTAGAATTTGGGAGGAGCAGGATTGTGTACAGCATGTTGAGAGCGCTGTGGCATGCAAGGATCCCCTCAAAGCTTCCTTTTATTTCCAGATACAACTGACCAAATTCCCTATCCTGTTTTGATGTGCTGGCCACAGATACTGTACAGGGAAAAGCAAGACAGGGGCTTCAAACAAGTATTTAATTGAACATGAAATTGTTAGTAAGCAATAGAGAGCCATAGTCCTATGGTAGAGTTGAATGCTAATGTGTCTTCCCTTGTGGGAAACTTTATCTGCTGCATTCTGAAAACTCCAGCTTTTACTGCATCCGTATACCAGCTACACAATTAATTTCTCTCTCATGGGGCTCTGCTACATAGGACACCTCATCTGAGATCCCTGAATTCTGTTGCTGATTTCTCTTGCTTTGGCAAAGAGCCACATGAGAACTCCTTTTCAAGACAAAATCTCTGTACAGCATATTTCTATGAAATCATCAGTGAAAGGAAATAAACAGTCCTTTGTGCCTAGGCAAGTCTCTCTCTCTCTCTCTCTCTCATTCTGTGTGCCTCACTTCAGATTCACCATCTTAGTATTTCCAAGCTTTTCAAAATGCTACTTGGAGGCAGAAACAAAACTCTCTGTATCTGTCCTTCCTTCTGTTTATCCATAGATGGTGTCAGGGACTCCCTTGCTTTTTATAGCTTCAGGCTAGGAGGTTTACAACCACACTGGCTGAAGAGTGTCTGCACTGTAATTCCTATATTGTACTATGATATTTTTATTTTTACTCTTTGAAGAGTGCTTATGAAAATCACTGGAGAGTCCTTAAGGAGCAGATTAGCATTTATCTGGCATGCTTCCCCTGAAAATGACGTTTATAATACCAGCTTTAACCCCTTGGTACTTTTAAAGAGAAGTGACATTTAGCCACAAATCCTTTCTGCAACAGCCTGCATAAACAACTAAACGGAGGTTGGAGGACTTCCACCTGGACTTTATCCCTGCCTCAGTCTAAAAGGGACAGAAGAACTATGTAAGATCTGAGGATGGAAAGATTGGGTTGCATCCAGAGACCTTGAAATTACACTATCAAAAGCCAGAATGAGTGGAACGGCCAAGAGGTTTTTGGATCCTTTCCTGATTTACCATAGAAATATTTCATTTCAAACTTCACAGAGGATGACAGTATTTCTTCATTTCATAGATGACAAGAGCAGCCATTCTGGGAAGGTGTCCTGTATGCTGCTGGAAAGCAACAGAGCTGGTGGCTTTCCGTAGTCTAATGGACACCTGTGCCCTCAGAGGGCCTGGGAAATCTAAGTGCAACAGCAAAAGCCTTTATGAAACCTTCCATTCATGCAAGTTTATTTACTCAAAAAGGTTCATTTATGCAGAAATGCTGCAACAAAAGACCTCCTTTTTTATTTACCCCATCTGTATGAAAAGGATGATGAGAATCCTGACCCCAGCTTGACCACTTATCAGACACCCTCTTCAACTTTTTAAGTTGATAGTGCATCTGAATTCTGGAATTTTAGAGACAAATAAGGAAATACATTACAGAGGTGGCAAAACCAGAAAAGTTAAAGATAAACTCTGCAGTTCATACAGACCACACCAAAGGGAAAAAACCATTATCCACCCCTCTCTTACAGCCAGGACATTTCTTGACAAACACCTCTAAATACTTGTCTTGCATTCATCACTCAGTTCTTTTATGCTAGGTATATTTGAAATCAGGTGATCCATGTCCATCCATGTCATGCTGGAGCTCTCTCAGAGCTTTTATAGTTGGGGTTGCATATGTATTGGAAGGCACCATTGCATCCTTTTAAGCATTTCTCGTTTGGTCTTACCTTCCTTCTACCATGCTTGCCATATTTGTCATAGATGCTGGGTGCATTTGCAACCTCTTTGTGACTTTATCACCTCCTTTTAGAAAAGCTTCCTCAGCCCTGTACTATTACTTTCAACAGTTAAAGTTTAATCATAATTTTAGGGTAGTTTCTTTCCTATCCAGATCATCAGAGTTCTTGGGTCAAGTTTACATGGCGGGGGGGGAATAAAAAAAGACATGTTTCATATACATAATTTTTTAGCCATAATGGCCATGGAGAAAATGTATATATTCACTTCTCATGGGTTCAAAATCCAAAAGGAGTAAAGATTATGTCAAGAGAGCCTGATAACTAATTTCTGATCACTGTTGCTTGGCTGAATCTGTCCATGACCAAAGTTGCAAGTTCATTCAGGTCAGATTTATGTAAGATTTCCAACTTGCCATGACTGATAACTGACTTTCTTGGGAAAGAGTTGTCACTGGTAGCATTTGTATGCAAGATGAGGGTAATTGAGCTCAGTTTGCTCAGAAGGTCATGCATGTTTATAGACACATATTATACCGCAGTAAATATTAAATCTAGAATTATGCCTCCATTTAAAGAAGGGGATTTTTTAACATACATGGCTTCAGAACTTTAGCCAAATGCACATTCCCTTAAGCACAAATTTTTCCTGTTAAGATGAGGAACGATTCATTCTTGTTTCCTTTTAAAGCAGAAAGAAAATAATCATAAAATCATAGAATGGTTTGCGATGAAAAGGACCTTAAAGATCATCTAGTTCCAACCCCTCTGCCACGGGCAGAGACACCTCCCACTAGACCAGATTACTCAAAGCCCCATCCAGCCTGGCCTTGAACACCTCCAGGGATGGGACATCCACAACTTCTCTGGGCAACCTGCTCCAGTGTCTCACCACCCTCATAATAAAGAATTTCTTCCTAATATGTAACCTAAATCTATCTCCTTTCAGTTTAAAACCACTACCCCTTGTCTATCGCTACGCTCCCTAATAAAGAGTCTTCCTTTTATCATCAGTATAACTATAGAAGCTTTTCTTGTTCCCCTTGATGTCCCTGGCCAGATTTAACTCTGTCTAGGCTTTAGCTTTCCTAACCTGACCCCTGGTTCCTCAAACAGTTTCTCTGTATTCCTCCCCAGCTACCTGTCCTTGTCTCTGTAAGCTTCTTTTTTTGAGTTTGAGTTTCTCCAGGAGATCCTTGTTCATCCATGCAGGCCTTCTGGCAGTTGCTCGTGAGCTTGGAGGAGATGATCCTTGACTACTAACCAGCTTTCTTGGTCTCCTCTTCCCTCCAGGGCTGTATCCCCAGTACTCTACCAAGCATATCCCTGAAGAGGCCAAAGTCTGCTCTCCTGGAGTCCAGGATAGAGAACTTGCTCTGTGCCTTCCTCACCACCCTAAGAATATTGAACTCCACCATCTCATGGTAACTGCAGCCAAGGGTGCCCTTGAGCTTCACATTACCCACCAACCCCTCCTTCTTGGTGAGAACAAGGTCCAGCATGACACCTCTTCTCATTGGCTTCTCTATCACTTGGAGAAGGAAGTTATCATTTACAGCTATCCCGAAGCTTCCTGGATAGCTTATGCCCTGCTGTGTTGTCCCTCCAACGGGTATTGGAGTGGTTGAAGTCCCTCATGAGGACCAGGGCTTGTGAATGTGGGGCTGCTTCTATCTGTCTATAGAGGGCCTCATGTGCTTAATCTTCCTGATTAAATGGCTTGTAGCAGACTCCCACTATAACATCATCTGACTCTGCCCTCTCTTTAATCCTGACCCATAAACTCTCAGTCCGCTCCTTGTCCACACCAGGTGGAGCTCCATGCACTCCAGCTGGTCATTGACACGGAGGGTGACACCTCTTCTCATCTCCCCTGCATATCCTTCCTGAAGAGCCTGTATCCTTCCATTCCAACACTCCAGTCAGAGGAGTCATCCCACCACATTTCCATGATACCAATACCCAGTGGTCCAAATAAGTGCTGTGGGCAGTTCTTTTTAACTTTTTGATTTGTTGTCCTGAAGTGTTTTGCAGAGAGCAATCAATGAGATGAAAGATAAGGACAACAAATTCACCTTGAATAAGGCCCTTGAAAGGACAATAAAAAGTTCAACAAAACCTTCTAGGAATAAAAATCAATAGACTAGTGGATAGTTGCATATAAAAAGGTAGCATTACTGTATAGCAATGTTATACTTCATAAATTGCTAGAAATACTTCATGATTTCTTGTTCCATGACAATCCTTTGATCACACAGTAATTAAAATGTTAATTTAAAAGAAACATGGCATCTGTTCTGGACAAGATCTTCCAGATGGTCAATTTTAAAGTAGAAAGGGACTAGGTCTTCCTACTTCCATGTAGGAAGTAGGAATATATATACACTGATACCTAGAGAGACTTATATAGAGATACATATAAATGTATATACTTACAAAATCAGGAATTATGCCAAGAATCAAAATTAAATACAGCCCTTACAATATGTTAATCCTTCTGAAGTCAGTCATTCCAAATTAGAATTGACATATAGCAAGCTCAAGTATTTCTAATGTTATTCTACCTGTTTTACAGGTGAACCAAGGATATCATACTTGAAAAAAAAGACCTTAACATAAATGTATAGATGGAAGGAAGGTGAAGTCTGAGAAGAATACACTTAACTAAGAGAGGGCATCTCTTTCATTGATAAAACACTGAATGAAAAATGTAGGTGTTAGAAGCTAGAAATCCTTAAATTCTATCATTAACCTCTCCCTCCCTCCTTTTGCAAGGAGTAAAGCTACACATATATTGCAAAACCACCTTAATTAATAAAAAAAACCCCACAGTTTTCTAAAGATGTATGACATACTAATCATATGACACTCTCAGATTAGGAATAACGACAAAGAAAAGCAGCATGGTTTACATCAAAATCATAGAATCATAGAACCATAGCATATCTCACAGTGGAAGGTATCCCCAAAGATCATTGAGTCCAACTCTCTGCTCCTCGCAGGACTACTTGAAACTAAACCTGCTCACCAGAGACAGGAGATCAGCACCTTGCTCTCCACTGCCCACCTTGAGGAAGTTGTAGACTGAGATGAGGTCACCCTTCAGTCTTCTCCAGACTGAATAAGCCCAGTGACCTCAGCTGCTCCTACTAAGTCTTGCCCTCAAGGCCTTTCACCATCTTGGTTACCCTCCTCTGAACGCACTCGAAGAATTAGATGCCATTCCTATATCGAGGTGCCCAAAACTGCACACATAACTCAAGGTGGGGCTGCACCAGTGCAGTGTCGAGTGGGACAGTCACCTCCTCGACTGGCCAGCTATGCTGTGCTTGATGCACTCCAGGACACGGTCCACCCTTTTGGCTGCCAGGGCACACTGTTGACTCCTTCAACTTTCTGTCAACCCAAACCCCCAGATCTCTTTCCACAGAGCTTCTGTCCAGCCTCTCATTCCCCAGTTTGTATGTATGATTTATTTTATCTGGAACTATGTGTATATTAAAAAATTCCATTGTTCAATAGCAGTAAGTCTGCAGAATGAAATAGTTGTGAGGACTCAGCATCCACAATGCATCATGTGTTTTAAAGGTTTTACATCAGACTGTGGTTACTTTGGTCACAGGAACTAAATGTTCATTAGAAGTTCAAGTGCACCAGGGCACCCCTGGAGTGCCTTTCCTGGTTTAATTTTACCTCAAAGAAATCCTGTTCCTGTCCTCTGTGATGTCAGCCTATGCATGATAATCAATACATTCACTTTCGAATCACATTCCTGACCCAAATGACAACGTTAATGTAGATGCACCCTGGATCTGCTTACAGACTTATTTACATTGACTAAGGGCAACTATCATAATTCCTATGCTGATTTTCTCAATTATCTTTCATTTACACAATGAACTATGTCAAGACAGATCCATTCTCCTGCATCTAGTGATGATTCACTAAGGAAGAGGAAATCCTTCTCTTTATGGTGATAATTTGCATTACTGCTATAACTAAAAGCCATGACTGTGTAGCAGGCCTGCATTCTGATATAAATTGTGCAAACCCAGAACAAAAAGCTGTCTTATTCCCCAAAGGCAACTGAGAGTGGATGAAAACCAGCAGTCAAGGCGAAGAAGGAGACAATATTGATCAGTAGGACAGACCTTAGTCTCAGCACAATGGCAGGTTAACCATTGTCATGTCTTTTTGTATAATTTACAAGAGCAATGGAAAGGAGAAAAATGGAATCATACTGTGCATTCTTATCAGGATCTCATGGTAGTAATGGAGGCAGTCACTGCAGATTCTCATTTAAGCAGTGAATAAATTAGTAAAACAAGCCATGTTTCATAATCTTTCTGCCCTTAGATGCCACCTTTTCCGGACTCTAATCACCACTTCATTTTACTCACCTTTCATTAGGTCTCATACTAACTATGGTTAATAGGCTTTTGTAGCGGAGAGGTTGTGCAAGAAATTAAGGTGATGAGGCAAGTCAGAGAAGCTCTATAAATCTATTTTCTAGTATTTTAAATGCTTCCAATACTTTATAGAGCAAAAGCAACAAGTAAATGCAGATTTGGATCATCTGATCTAGTCAATGCATTATAAACAATTCTGGTTGTATTTGAACTACTTAAAGTTAAATTAAATTTATTATTCAGTATAGTCATGCTTTAAAACACATCATTGTATCAGGCTTTTATGCAAATGAAGTAGAAGTTTTTTTCTTAAGGGTTTATAGTCTTGTTAGCAGTGAGTAGGAAGAAGAAGGCAATAGGCTTCACAAGCTCTTACCACATAGATAATAACAGTTAGTATGTGTGATATTTGCTAATAGAGCTGAGTTTTGATGAACTAAAATTATTAAGAACTAAAGTCACACAAAATAAGATCCAGAGCTGTGGATCTATAATGATCTACATAATTTGTGAACCACCCTCTAGTCAACTGGCTTCACAAACTACAACATACAACTGAGTCCACAGTTTCAATTTCACACCCAGAAAATCCTTCCATCCACTTCTCTGAGGGTGAAAATTCATACCTTCATTAAACATAGAACTCTATTTCTTCATTTGAACACAATGAATTTGGAAGATGTTCAATTCTTGGAGTCTGGGGCAAGGTCCTAGAGGAATATCAGTATGAAAGCTGCCAATCATCCTACACCTTTGTGTAGTGTCTTGGGTACCTCTCAATAACAAACAAAACAAAAAACAATCCCAAACAAACAAAAAAAGGGGTAATGTTTTCTTGGGGTGGGAGAGGGATAGAAGTGGTATCATTTAATAGTAATTTCCACTTTCCACCTATGTTGTCTAAAATTACAGTGAGATATTGACCAGAATGAAAAGTTGCACAGCATCCTTATGTGAATCTCAAATGTGCTGCTTGGAAAGCACAGTATGTATCCCAGAAAGGTAGTGTCTGCCTAGCTTTGCCTGGTGTTTGCACTGACAGAACACAACAGTGACTTGCATTTTTTTGGAAAACAGTTTTAGGAGCATTTTTAATTTTTCTTATATTGAAGTAAAGCTTCAGAGATGCACTTCATCATCTGAAGTAAATAACTGCTGTAAAGCTCCAAGTTCTCTGTTTTAAATTGTATTTCAGAAAACAAATTACATCACTTAAATACTAATAGTTTGCAATTAATTGCTCAAAAGAATAACTTTTATTTTTCCATTGCAGTCTCATGGTATTCATGCAACAAAATATTTTAATCAGCAGTATTTTTGCTGCAGATTGATTCTGTGCATATGTACAAACGTGTTTGTGTGTGCAGATAAGTACATAGTATAATTATACACTCCAAGTGTGATTTCTGTAGATTATCAGTAATCCCAACTATTTATGTCATAATTAGTCATTCCCATAACTTGCTGTTTGCAGGGGTGGTGGTTGCTCTGGGCTGACTAATGTACTTGTGTGCCCAGAACATCCTTTCACTTAAATGCTCTCATCTGCACCAGTGGCAGCATTTTATGAATGCCCCAAGAAATGCTCCTGCACCCATGTGTCATTTTAGTTAGATCCAGAGAACCCTTTGGGGAAGGACATTTGGGATTTTTGCTGGGGACTTGCTTTGTTCATGACCCTGCCAGACACCATGACATCTTTGCATAGCCAGACTGTTTACACTGAACAGTGTGTTTAAGGAACCAATCAATGTGCTTTTTCCAATCTATATGGATATTTGACACTGTTTATTCACCAGATATTTATTATATCCACATTGACAGCATTTTCCTCCCACTTCCTTTTTCCAGGCTGAAGAAAATAAACTTCTTATAACTATTCTTTATGACACTTAAAAACATTGGAAGACTAGCCACAAGAGAAGTAGGGGGTTTGAATTGTTTATCATTTACATTGACTTTTTTAGTGTTTTTTCGTTTGTTTAATAATACTTTCTCTCTCTTCTAAATAAAATTTTCTTACAAAGTCTCTGATTTTTTTTCCACACTGTGCATTTCCTGATAAACATGTTGTTTTCTCAGAAGACTATGAAACTTTTACACTGTAGATTGAACCTCAGATTGGAACACTATAAAATATTTTGAAACTCAGTAGCCTAGAAATGCTGATTTTCCACATGTGCTGCAAGTGCTGCCTATTTGCATATGTTCAGAGTCTTATGCCTGCACTTTAAGATTACTTTGCGCAATGGCAGTGTTGAAAAAGGACTATTTTGTAAAGGGGAATCAATCTTCCATTTTAGGGCCAGCTAGAATGAAGATGATCATATAACATGACTATAGAAAAAATTGTAGACTTCAGTTACAATCTGAATTGGACCTGCTGCTCATAATTAAACTAGAGCATTTCTTTATAGAAAGGTATTGAATCATAGAGATTCCAAATGAAGTTTACATCCTTTGGGAAGATGTAAAAATGTTTATTTACTCTGATTGTA
This sequence comes from Limosa lapponica baueri, assembly GCA_002844005.1. Taxonomy (NCBI): domain Eukaryota; kingdom Metazoa; phylum Chordata; class Aves; order Charadriiformes; family Scolopacidae; genus Limosa; species Limosa lapponica. Next base: position 194,009 of record KZ506376.1, read on the forward strand.
AAATTACTGACATTGTTAAAATGCATATCATATTTTCAGTTTAAACTTGGCTGGCTTAATACTAATTCCTCTCAAGAGAGCAATCTTAGCCAAGTGAGAAGGAAACTGGAACAGTTAGAGAATGACAACAAATACAACAAAAACATGACAACTGATACATTTTCCAATGAAGGGATTCAGTAGCAGGTTCAGACCAAAGTTTACGTCTCTTAGGCTAACTAGATTAAATGGATTCTGTGTCATCTGCCATGACCAAGAGGTAAGTACCCTTCAAGTAGCTGTTCGCTGCTAACAGATCTCTCCTTAGCCTCATCTTCACCTTAGTAGACATGGGCAGCTACTCCAGCCTGGTAGGTTACGTTCCAGTAGACACATCTACCAGATCAACTTCAGTTTCCTGGATTCTTCCCTTTTTCTCCAAGCCACTCCTGAACAGGGGTGACCAGAAAGTGGGCATAGATTTCCAGGTGTGACTTCACTAGCACTTTGTGGCATACAATAACTTCTCCTGCCTTACCTGCCATGATCTTCCTAAAAAACCCAATTATATTGTTTGACTTACTTGTGGTGAAAGCACACTGTTGCCTCACATTGAATATCACTTTAAGCTCTAGGTGCTTTTCAGCAGGGTGCTACCCTGCCACACCTTGTCTGTTCCACAGTTCTCAAGGGACTTCCCTCAATCTCAACGATTTTGCATAGATTATAGCCAAAGGCTGCACAATCATGTCAGCCAGTTCTTTCAGCAGCCTTGGGGAATACCCTACAGCCCCATGCATTTCAAAACAAACAGCTTCTCTAGGTGGTCCCTAAACTGCTGTTCCTCAGTTGTTGGCTCTACCCTCTTTTCCATCTTCTCCTGATATGTATAGGGATCTGGGAAAACTGAATTTGTCTGCCTGAAATATATTTGATTGGAAAATCTGTATGTTTTTTCTCCTGCTAAAAGCATTTTTCCCTTGTCAACCCAAAAAAGGTATGTCAAACAAATAGTGATTGCACTTGGAGCTTAATAGTCTTGTAAACAATATAACTCAAGTAGATGATCCAAGTTGCCATCACTTGGCAGATTCAAATCAAACAAATTACACAATTTGTCCTTTGCAGAATGATCTTACTGGTTGATATACTGTGTTGGGTACTGTATTGTACTATATTTAAGGACTACAAGTTTCCTTTTTTTTTTTCCCCCAGGATGTTAGTGAATACAGATAATACCTCTTGGTCTACAGATGCGACAGATCTCTCACAAAGAGCATCAATAGGTGAAGAGTTTTCTAGAAAGGCCTAGGACAATTTTTTTATAGATATAATTTTTGTTTCCTGCCACTACTCCTGCATTTAAAAGAAACAACAATGAAATTTTAAAATACTTGAGTATTGCTTACCCAGCTTCATGAGGTAAGAAAATCCGCCCTATTCTTAAATAAAAAAATGGATATTTAATATATGTTTGTATGACAACAGTGTCTAAGGGAACCATGAACTACTCTATACCTGGGTACCATTGTGTTAAGCATGGAGTACACAGACAATCAGACTGTCTTTGAGATGGAGACTGTGAAGCCTGCAGGAAAATTTCAGATTCTTGAACATGGCCCTGTAATGTCATCCCCCCAGTGGCACCCCCCAGTGGAACCTGCCAGGCCTCCAGCTGCTGCTCCAGAGGAACACAGGTCTCCCATAGCTTCTGTCTTAGCCAGACGCATACTCCTTGATGGTATTAACATCTACCCTTTACACTCCTACCTCTTATACTATCTACAGCACATGACGTAACACACACAGCAGAATTCAGCTCAAATGCAAACCATCTAAATTTATTTCATATGCCAGGGCAGTAACAATCCTGGTTCCCATTTCAGCCTGCACAGATCTAGACAATACATTTAACAAAATTAGGCAGCCGTTCAGCTCAGCCTGTTCGATAAAAGGGCCTCATTCCAGCTGTCCACAGGTAAGATCCTACTGACTTTTGAGACACCCTTGGGATAGCCACCACAGATCTTGCTGAGGGGACACAATCTATAGTAGCTCTGTGCCTCTCTGGAGAGACAGCTGGAGGACATGCAAACTATCCCCAGCATGTGGAAAAAATACTGAAAAACAATGTTCAGGCAACTGTGTCCTTTCCATCATAAGTAAAGCTTGTGAAATACCTCCTTGGATTAATTTTTTTCTGAGTAGGTAGGGATATTTTTAAATATCGCTCTTTTATTATCATCATTCTCATTCATTTGATTGGTGCATTGGGATTCCATTATATGATTTTATTCTATATTGTATTTTAGCTCTCCATCAACTTGGTTATTCATAAACTCCTACACACAGAAGGAACTAATATTAGTAAATCATTCAGAAGTAATAATGGAATTTGTCAGATATTGCTAGGCTTATTCATGCCACCACAAAAAGATGAACATTTATTACTTTTGTAAGGGAAGCATTATGTTAAGTATTGATTAAAAAATAAATGTTGAATTATTTTTTTAAAGTAAGAAATCGTAAAACCAGTCTGATTCTAATTATTACTATGTAGAATGGATATAACTGGTAAAATACGCTTTATAATTTTTTTATTACTATTTCTTTAGTTACATATTTAATTGAAAGCAAAATGCAATTGTTATTTTTGGAATTGAAATTTGTTTATGAAAGTTATTTCATCTAAACTCAGTGAACATAAAGCTTACGTTGCTGTCTAACTGATCTCATATCTTGTGAGCAGTTGACAGACTCATTGCTAAAGCCATACAGAAAGTCTATTGTGAAAGGCAGCTTTCTTCTTTTGACCTTTATGTCCCTCTATATGACAATTTCAGCTTTGCCTTTAACTAACATACTGCACAGTGTAATAAAAATAATCAGTTCTAAATACAAGATGACTGCGGGCCATTCCGCAAAAGTTTAATGACATTATTTTTCAGGTTGGTTGACATAACGATCATAATAAAAATTCACTATTTTTATTGTAAAAGCCAAGATATAATTGTAATGACATCTATTACAGTTTTTTTGTATCTGCTTTTCACTTCAGAGATTTGTGATTTATTAGTTGCAGTACATTAGTTCTTTGTACATCTACAAAGATGTGGCTTGAGCTCCAATTCGGCTGGATTTTATGAGCAATTAAACTGGTTTTCAGGCTGCATATGCATTCTGCAAAATTTGCAGAAGTGAAAATTTTCCTCATCAACTTTGCTTTGAATAAAAGTCTTCTTATTGGTAATTTTGTTTACATGTTCCAACACATAAATTTCAAGACAAAGTCATATTATGACTTAAACTACATTTTGCTTTGACAGTGGTGTTTCCTTGATTTTCCTGAGAAGTACCAATAAGGGGCAATTTTAAACAGTGTTGTGTAAATACTTTTTAGTATTGCTTACGGCTTCTAATTCATTTACAAAACAGCTCTCAAACGTTCAACTTGACACATGAAAACATAAACTACTTTGCTTATGTACTTCCTATCTAATTTCCTAAAATTGCTGTTTTAATTTGTGTTCTCACAATAAGATTTCCTGCTGAAGTGTTGAGCTCTATCTATATGTAAATTGAATAATCTTTCAAAGACCGGGAAAAGGAAGCACTATTAAATATGAAACTTCATTTCGCTAAGAAATTAAGCCCTGTGACTTTCTACAATAATAAATTATGACCATAGAAGTTCATTAAAAAAGAACATGATGCTGTTAAACTGTTTGTCAGGAGTAAATAGGTTATCTTATATTTAATGGAGTCACAAACATGGGAAAAACTTATCTTCATTATCTTCTTTGTTCAGAAAATGTCATGTAAGAATACCACACCTACTTTAATTCTCCCAATTTAATTTCTTGTATCAATAACTGATTCAAGTTATTGCATACAATTTGAAATACTAGATGGCTAATGTCAATGGCTGTTAATAAGCACCCTCACTGAATCAAATATACCTATTATGTATAAATACTGGTTAGCAAAAATGTCCTAACAATATTCAGGAAAAAAAAATACAGCATAGATACATCATATCACAGAAACACAAGATGGCATAATGTACAGTTAGAAGGAAATACATGCTTATTACTTAATATTGCAGCATTATTAAACTTTCCAATAACATGAGTCTTCTGAAAAAATATGGCCATAACCTGTCTTTCTAGTGCCTGGTCATACAAAAAATTAGTATGCAGGTTTTCCTCTGTGAAATAATCTAAGTTTGGATATAGATTTGCTGTTATTTCCCCTATGTCAAAGAATATAGATGTCTAAAGGAAAAACAGAGGCAACATGACAGGCAACGTCATGAGACCATATGGTCTGCACAAATTATGAAAGTCAAACTGAGCTTTGTTCCAGTAATTTAGTCTAAAAACAAGATATGTACTAAGATTTCCAGCTCTTTTCAAAATGATATCAGATTTCAGAAAACAGAATTATTTCGTGAATAGAGTGATCAATCTGACTACACCATGAAAATCTGTGTCGATGTCCAGGGATTGATGTACTGTGACCTAATACATATTAGGTCAAATTCTTTTCTCAGTTCTAGAGCCAATAAAGCTCTATTGTACTTTCCCTAGCATACTTAATTTGTCCTTTAATGACGTTCAGATTTTTTTACCAAAAGTAAAAGTGTACATTCTTTGTAGCCTGAGACATCATCTTCCAGGGACTAATTTGGTGGGATTCACTGGATCTAATGTAGATGTCTCTAATGTAAAGCTCTGTGTCTGAGCTGCATAGGAAGTAAATGGGCTTCTAGAGAATGGCTTATCTCATGCTAAAACAGGTATAGATCAGATTAATTACGAAAAGGCTTAGGTGCGCAGAGAAGTGCCTTTCTGTCTTGGTTAATTATAAAGACAACCTAGATGATGGCTCACCTTTAAACATTGTACATGGTTATTGTACAAGACAGATGAGATGAATTGCATCAATAGTGCCTGGCACCATCCTATAATCATTAATGGAGTTCCTAAATTGAGCTCCTTCAAGATGTTTACTGTGTATTTGGCCCATATATAAACATGTTGCATTGCATATAAAACTAGACTCCATTTTAAGACCAGGCAGTAAAGTCTTCTGTCCCGTAAGACCTCTCTATCTTATCGACTGTTCCTGTATAGTTAGTCTTCTCTATAATATATATTCTTGGAGTTTCTGCACACTTACACCAGATGTATACCAAGACTCAGGTAAGTTCCTCTGTGAGTCTCAAAGCACTGTCAAATACAAGTGTTTCCCTCAGTTGACAGTTGTACAAGGAATTAGGTACTTACCTTTGGCAAACCAACTCATTAGGAGTGGGACACCCCATCACAGTCAGTGTAGAAATAAAAACACCAAGTAAATTATTCATATCATCTGTTCTTGCTCTCTGAGCATCTCAGATGAATGAGATGGATTGTTCTACAGAACTACCTATTTCTCTCCATTGCCAATGATGGAATATAGAACAACTAGGCCAGATTTAAAAAATCTACATTTTAAGCATCTAGAATTAAGTGGGACAAATCCAAGAATACTTGGAATACAGGAAGAATTAAAGTTTGTCCATAACTCTCCATAGAAAAAAACTGTGTTGAAATAATGAATTGTGCATTACGGTCCAGAGAACAGACATTTCATATTTCATATTTAAATAATAGGATCACTGTGGGTCATTTGAAATAATACCGATAATAAATAGCATTATGAACTCTCCTTATGAGACAGACAATGCAGTTTTTGGTTTTGTTCTTTTCAAAACTAGGGTGCGTCCTTGATATGACTCCATTGGCTTCATTCATCCATTTTGAGTGCCTGTTAATGTAATTTACCAGTGGAAGCAAAATGGTGCATCAGCTACTATATAACTAATAAGCTCCACACAAGTCACCAGCTGCTGGCCAGTGGATCAAAATGTATTGCTCAATTTCCTAGATGAAAGACAGTCAAGACAAAAGTACATATACACACAAATTAATGCCACTGTTTTAAAAGTGCGTGACTCAGAAATGAATAGATATATTGTAAAATGTCAGAAAATTAAACATGTCTTTAAGAGTACATTTGTAAGATCTGGGAGAAGATTTCTAGTGGAGTTCACTAAAAATGGTCTTGGAACATATGTTGCAGGAGGAATCACAGTGATACAAACACTAAATACTGCTAATTCTTTGGATCATTTCCTCTGGTTCAATAGAAGGACGGTACTAATAAAAATCATAATTGCACAGATTTGTGAGGAATTGTCAAAAGATAAAAGAACAAAAATATCTGAGAAAAATTAGTTGGTAGCAAAGAGAAAATGCAGTTAAAAGATGTGACATACAAGATTAATCAATTTACCTGCAAATTAGTTGAGCGTGCAATTGATCTCACCAAATACAGACATCTACAGTGTAGTATCTAGATCAGATCTCAACTACTAAGCTCACTTAGAGAGCTGAAGAAGCAGAGAGAAATAAGTATTTCTGGAGCAAATCTGTCTTGCCTTAAAGTAGACATCCAAAATAGGTCAAAAGAATCATTCCCTGAAAGGGTGATTAGCTCAGATACAGGCATCCACATTGTTGATATCTGATGTTAAACAAGATGAATTGAACCTTTCCATATTTTTTTAAAATCTTAATTAGGATCAAAAGGTTGGTAAAGAATAATATCGTCTTTCTAACTGCTAGTCATGTTTTATGCTATGACCTACTCCCTTGGGTCCTGGTGTGCTTTATCTGGCAGTGAAGAGAATATTTGAACTTATGAACCTGCATTTTTTTGGAAAAGTGGTCATTTTTTCGTTTTGTTTGGGTTTAGGGTTTTGTTTTGTTTGGATTGGGGGGGGATTGAAAAGGATTTCTGCTTTTCATGGAAAATTTTGAAAAAATAACACTTTTATAATGTGGAGCTATCAGTGTCACAATTAATCTGGAGTGAACAGATGGGCATTCAAATTCACATAACGGATGTTATGTGGATCAGTGCTCATATAATTAGTTGTGTATCAGTGACAGGACATTAGGTCACTGGGTAATTTTGCTCTCCGCCAGATGATTCGCCTGCATTCAGAATGAGCATCAATCAAAAAAACCATGCATCATATTCTGCTAAAAAGTATAGACAAACTCCAACAGTCATCAGCTAATCTTTGAGTTGCAGCAATAATACTACTTTTTTGGTCTCAAACAGTAGTAGCAGAGAAATTAAATGTTAGCCCTGCAAGGTTTTGGATACTGATGTATGGCTGGGACAGAAGACTCCCTTTATCAGGGACACCAGTGATGTCTTCACAAACACCAATTATAGGAACTGTGTTCTTCTCACCTCAGATGTCTGTCATCATTTTTCTCACATATGCGATAACTGTAAGAAACAAACCACAGAGTGGTGGTTTCCCCTAGTATCAAACATGGAGCTCTACAAGAATAAAAGAAAATAGACTGTTGTGAACTTTTCTTCTTTCCTTTTGCAAGGTTCTTATTGAGCCATTCTTTTCATTCTAATTTAAAAAAGAAATAAAATCAGAAAATATATTTCCCACAACCTTTTTTGGTTTCCCTTTCTTTATGAAAAACTTCAATTTGACTTAATATTATTGGTGCAATTGTAGGGCAAATTTTTGCTTAGAGGAAAGACATTGGGCTCCCTTATCTCACTCTGGCAATAGGCCTTAGGAATGTCAGAATCCAGGTTGGTAATATCCAGATGAGTCCACAAGCATTAGCAACTTTTTCTAAAAAAAGATGTTCCAGGCCTCCAGCTTTACCACAGAAGAAAGGAAGTCAGGAGGCAGATAGAGGAACGACATGAGCAAAGGAAGGTGACCTGGTGCAGGTCCTGGAAAGCAGAAGCTCTGTCTTCTGGATTGGCAGGTACCTACTCTGTTCTTTCGTTATGGTCAGCAAGAAACGAACGTGGTGTTGTGGAAATCCAGTAGGTGAGGATATATCCAAACTCCAGTGTTCATTCAAATTGACTTTTCTTCCTCTGGCCATTCCTCTTTGCAGCAGTAGTGGATAAATCCCCACCTTCCACTTTCACCCAGACTGGGCCAACTGATGCCTGAAAGTTGAATTTTGCCCAGATAAATGTTATGAATGGTCAAATTACAAGATGGGCACTGATTTTCAGTAGGCTTAGGGTTTCCCCTAACTATGGGTACCAAATCACGTAACTAGCCAGAAGAGTCAGGATTCAACCCCTTAAAACTCAGTTTAAGCATAGGTATTTGCAAATATGATATTAACACTGCAATTTCAATATTGTGGAATGTCAGTTATGTGGAATGTCAAGCCAAAATCTTCACAAAAAGTGAAGTACAAAGCCTAGGAAACAGACCCCTGCTCTCTTCGCAGAGATTCTTAGGAACATTTACTCAATATATCAATAGCTACTCTGCACATTTTCTGTGCAATCTCCCTCATGCTGTCCTTTTCTTCCATCAGCTACTTTTCTTCCAAGGACTCTCAGAGTTTGCAGCATCATATTTAAAGGTGAATGAATTCCTAGCAAACATTCATCTGTTTGCAGCCCTGAGCTTTCAATACCTCTTCACGTGTCTTGCAGGCTTGAAAGCTCAAAGTAGCATTTGACTGTAATGTTAGTACCCAGAAGTAGCTCAATGTGCAACTATTTCAGATACTTCTACTAACAAACTCTTAGTTACTAGGTGATCTTTATACAAAATACTCCTCTTCATACTTATTAGAAGTAATATGCTCTGTTAATAAAGGGCCCCTTACAAAGTCCACATGTTCTCTTATATTATGTACTGTCATAACAACATGCCTGTTCTCCTAGAACTCCTTCAGAGATAAAATCCTCATTTTTAATTTGACTTTTTTCTGCTATCAAGCTGCACAGTCACCATCTTATTGATGATGAAATTAAATAAAATTAAATAGAACATAATTTGACTTTTGACGCTTTGTGTTAAGCTTCTAGTGATATCAAATTTGATGAGGTGCTGTACCTATTCCCTGTAGGATTATGCAGTCACTGTGGGGATCCAGTGACTGCTGGATTATCAAACCACATGTCTGACAAAGGATTAAATTTTGGTATTGTTTTTTTATCTTATTGACTTTGGTTTGAAATTAGTCAACATTTGAAAATGGTAACACTAAAGAGTCACAGAAAGTACAAATTCTTCTCAAACTGAAAATCAGGACTTAAGGAAAAAAGTGTTCCCTTCACCTAGTAAAGTTGCTCAATTTCACTTCCAAACCAGCCTTGACCCTGCAGGATCCAAGCTCCATATCTACAGGAACACACATTTACAAACACTGAGTAGGAATCTCTGCAGCCGTCTATGTCTACTGAATTCGGTGGGAGGATGATGCTTTAAATACTTACAATATCTGGCCTTCTTTCTTTTTGTCCTTATTATCCGATATTTCAGTTGCATACCTGTAAAAACTTTTTAATCCACAGATCCGATTAGGAGACAAGAATTCTCAAAGAGTAACACCTTCTGGCACTTGGGTCTTTAAGCTTATGCTTTTTCACAAGCCTGGATCTGATAACTGTGCGTTCTGACCAAGAAGCGACAAATTAACACACTGCAAATAAAGCATAGATGCTAAGCTGGGAATGAATAAAAGCTTCCTTAGTGCAACAGCCAACAAATCTGAAGCAGCACAGGTCTTAACACAACAGATAACTTTATTGCTATCATATTCTGAATATGATTTCTCTTTTAAATCAAAAAGTGAAGCTTAAGCAGAGATAGGTGGAAATGGAAAGGATAGAGCTGAGCAATGAAAGAACAGCAAGTATTGGCCAAGACCTCCTTTTTTTCTAGCAAAATGGAAATGGAAAGACAAGAATCTGTTTTAGTATTTTTCTTTAGTCCAAGGTGTGTAAACTTTCATCTCAGAGCAAGTCTGTTTTTCTGAGATGAGGAGAGGAAAAAAGAAGCTAAAATATTTTGTGGAGTTTGGATCAGATTTTGGCTGCTTTCCACTCCTGAGAAAGCCTTAGCTTGTCAGAATGAGATCTCCTGATCCCTGTGAGGTCTGCTGCTTTGCCCACACAGGGAAGCAAGCACGCTGCTTACACATCCAAATTGTATTGCCTGGATCTCTGGTCTGATTCTTGTTACAGCTTGCCAGGAACAGACCCCTAAAGCAGAAAGCAAGGATAGGCTGGACAAGTACAATTTAGTAAATGTTTGATGGGAATTGTTGTTTAACAATTTTTCTGCTATTACAAGTATAATGTTACTCCTTGAAAGCAAGAAAGAACTCACAGAAAAATACTATCGCACATAATGTCACATATTGCCTGAGCCATGCTTCCCAGGAGTATTCTTGAGTGTGTGCAATTTATGCCCATGGCTGTATTTAAAGTGCTCAGCAGAGCTACCTGCAGTGCAAAGCTCTCCTTATTCAGTCGCCAGCTTATGCAGCTCTGTAAGTAATAACACCATGGTCCCTAAGGACATCAAGACTCTCCAGTCTATTACTTTTCAGGAGCTCCTCCTCAGGCAGGGGTCTAAAGAATATCATAAATAGCTGTCCGAGAGAACGAAATTGGTGACAGTTTCAGAACTGCTGCGGGCAAAGAGGAAACCTCATGGACTTCTCAGATATCTACTCTGCATGTCTTACATTGTTCAGGACGTCTTTGTCTCTCTGATCAAATTTTGTGTGTCTTTCCATATAATAGTTGTGGATGCCTCCCATGCCTATCAGAATGAGCCTGAATTGTTCAACATTACCTGCAGGAGCACTGGGGAAGCTGCAAACTAGGCAGAAAAAGGTACTGTGCTGTGAAGGCAATTTGCTTCAAAGTTTGTTTATTTGAGAATTTTCATCCATGAGCGGAGCAGGATAGAGTGTAACTATTTATTTTCATTCCCTAAGAGACTACTCAACATAAAGTGATAAAATAAAATCCCTGGCTGGTGTAAGACCCACCATCTGTAAACAGGTATTTTCTGTGTTTACCCTCTGCCTTTCATGATCCATTACTGCTCATCAGTTCACTCCACGTTCCCTCATCCGAGAGGCTGTTCCCCTGCCATCTCCTAAACTACTGCTGCCTCATGGAGTGGTGGCAGGAGGATGCCAGGAGCTTTATGTTTCTATCCCAGACCTTTTTCACAGACAACATCTACTAGTGGATTTGAAAGGGAAGAACGGTGAGGGAAGCAGAAAACTCTTATGTCCTTCAGCTGCAAACAGAGGGGTTTGTCTGATCACAAAAAACCATGTTCCGTGAGCATTATATAGAATCATGAATCTTGAAGTAAGCAAAATTTTCTATTTGTTTGTTAGCTTTGTCTGTTTTCTTCTGCAAATTCAGCTACGTGGCAAAATTAATTGCAAAGTTGGCATATGCTTTCCAGTGTGACTCCTGAGACTTTTCCTGATGGACTTTAACCACCTCTCAAAATAACTTCATGATTTGTGATTGTGATTGTGCTGATGACCACTGGATGCCTGTGCAGATGGGTTCCTGAAGAGACATCAGGAGCACACTCACGCAGCTGTGTGTACCACAGATTACCTGCCCCAAAGCTCTCCTTAGGCCGTCACACCGGCACAAGCTCCATCATTGGTGAGGTGAAATGCTGCTAACTTTCAAAACCATTCAATGCCAAGATTATCAGGATATTATTTTTGAAAAAAAACATGTTTCTGGTGGAGCCCAACCCCCAAAATTTCCCAAACGGATAGTTTTCTTAGATTTTGAACCACATGTGAACAAAACCATGGTTTTTACTTCCATATCACACTCTCTCAGTTTGCTCAGACACTTCATGATCATTCATTCTGTATTTTTGTCACTGTATTTGTTGTGTTAAAATAATGTTTTCAGAGATGAATATTAACCAAAACACATATGTTGTGTGCGTTTTCGACACAGTGGCTAACATTGCATGCAAAAAGGTCGTGACACCGGATGACTCCAGTAATAAAGGTGTAGCGTGATTTGTTGACAGGTGACATTTCTGCAACCTTTCTTGCACTGGCGTATTGTTACATGCCCTGTGCCACAATGTTCTCTGTGCTACAATTCATCATTCAAACAGGTCAATGCAGCTCCTGACATTTGGAGCTACCTTCCTTTATCCCACAGGCTCATTGATTTGTTAGCTCTCTTCTAACCTCAAAAAACCATGCTTCCCTCTAGTCTACATCTTCATTTCTCTCTCTTACTTTGTGTTCCTCCTGTGTTATTTTAATTCCATAATATGCTTAGTAATACTTTTTACATAAAGGGCAATAAAAGCAAGAATAAATAAATGCTCTGTTCTATTGATTCTATTTTTAATTTTTCACTAGACCATCACTTTTGTTCCACTGATAGACACCAATATTATTATGTTATTTTATGAACAATCTGCCTCAGCTAAAGAATATTGTATTAAACAATCTAGGAGTGGAAATTAGTCCTCACCTGGTTCATATCATCAGGTGAGCAGCATAAAGTTAGCACCTGGGACAAGGCAGGATTACTTAGAGATAGGTCAAACTCTGTAGATAATGCCCCAAAGAACAAGGGTTTTTTAGGAAAAAGAAGTAGTCTGTGAAAGGTCAGAAATAGGTGGATTATGAGATGGAGTTCTGGGGTTAACTTATTATTTTTACTTACATAATTCACACAGATGTTGAATCACAGGTAACCTGCTATTGTGCACCTAAAAATACAGCAATTTATTAAATCTGGTTACTCAGAAGGCACTGCAAAGATTGCACTGGAAATAATTAAGGCCCGATGCTGTGAGAGTTTGAGCAGAGACTGCTGAAAATTTTCCATCAAATTACAGGTCTTTTCCAACCAACCTTTTCAAGAAAAGAAAAAAACCACCACATTTTATTTTAAAAACTAAAAATGAGATGAAAATTGAATGAGGTTAACTCTGAAGTTGTTATGGTACCTCTGTGCAGTTTAGCTCAGGCCCATTCCCTCCACATACCCTGGCTAGGGAGGGGTGAAGTTGCCATCACATCCACTTTCTACACCAGGACCGGTCAGGACACAAGTCAGTGCACCTTGAAGTAACTCCTGAAGAGGTCAACAATGACAGCTACAACATCTCTGAAACATCACAGAAATATTTCAGAAAGTAAATATTTAAACTTTGAGGGCAGGAAAAGGAGATTCCCCCCTCCCACAAGCCTGAGTGGGGAACTGAGGCACAGGTGGAAAAAAATTAAGCATTTTCTTAAACTGTTCTCACAGATTGTCCTCAGCTTTCCCTAAAGATGGCAGAAGTTCACTATTGAGCCCTTATTGCAGACCTGCCCTAAATACTGGTAGATACTAGGTCTTTGGTACTGTGATGAATTTCTAGCCTCTGCACCTACAGATTTGTGCATCGGTCTGGGCATCCTCTAGGCACATGGAGTGAAAACTGGAGCAAGTTATGATTGTTTTCTACCTGGTATTTTTTCTACCCAATTAACCATATATCCAAATGCATGCTGCCTGCCACATTCAAAGATTTTATAACGTGCAGAAAGACACTCCTCTCAGTTTCATGTGAACTTATCTTCACGCTCACTTGTAATGGGAACGTGTCCTGTCAATGACAATAGTATGAAGAGTTAAATTTAGAATGGTTCCCAGTCTTTTCCAACAAAGCCAGTAAAATCTTTACCTTTAGATTCAGTAACAATGGAAGGAGAACTACATCTCACAAATGCAGTTTGCATTTTGATGTATGTGAGCAGAGAATGAGAAGTAGCGGCCATAACATAGCGCTCATTCCAAAGAACCTGCCAAATAAATAATCCTCCTTTCTTTTAATAGCAACCTGCTTAAAAGCTGCCCCAATATAAGACACCAAGCAGTGAGACTGAAGCTGCTAGCATAAAGAAACCTGCCAAGGAACAAACATTTCTATGAGGCAAGTGCCTTCTTCAAGTCCTGGCCTCAGAAAGGGAGCAGCAAGCCTCATGTATCCTCCCTTTCCTTCATACAGTCACAATTAGCAGCCCGAAGACAGCAGCTGAACAAATCAATCAAAGTTGTATTAGATTTCTTCCCTGCTGTAATAAATAAAGTTGCTGTCACTCTGTTTTGGAAAATGAAGTAAATATAACCATTTTACAGACTGAGTTCAGGGTTAGGTGGTGAAACTTCCCAAGAACTGGATAGAAAGTGCTGAATTAAGTTATACTTTCGTTCGTACAGTTTAATGCCAAAGTCACACTTGCACAGTCTTGGTCATTTTTGTCACTGCCTCAATTCCTGCTTCTTTTTAGAAATACTAGATTGCCAGGGACGCTGCCCTGTCACTGTTGTTGTCTTCCACTTTCTCCTTCCCCTCATTTTCCTGTTCTATAATAAACTGTGGCAGGAGGTTTAGCTGTCTGAGGTAATAATAATAACTAATTACACTATAATGGTATTTTATTACTTGCCATTTTTACAGCAGCCATCATCTTCAAGGGCGTTTTAAAAACAAACCATGGCAAGAATAACCTTTTCAGTGCTGGGAGTCACACCCAGGCTTTGGGCTGCAGCCAGCCTCTGAGCTGCCACAAGTTGCTCTCAAGGTTCCCCAGGCCCTTCTCCCTCTCAGTCAGAATGGCACCTTGCTGCAGCCAAGCTCCCCAGTGAAGACCACTGTTTTAAGAAACCCTGGACCACTACTGGAGCCACGGCCACTGCTCAATGCTCTCCTTTCTCTCCTGTTCCCGTGCAAAGACAACCAAGAATATGGCATGGGCCAGACAGAATCCTCCCCTGAAGCAGAGGTGGTAGAAGGCCACCAGCTGGAGCACACTGAACCAGAGTAAAAGTGGGTTGTCAGAAACTGAGAAGTTGTGTAATCTCCACAGCTATGGCAGTCAGCTCTTCAAGGAAGGATGCTGCTATTGAATCTCGCAGGCAAGACTGAGCATCTCATTTCAGGTTTCATATGTAGCTTTGGGAGTAATGACTGACAGATGCCTAGTGCATAAGGGAAGACCATAGCAACTACCAAAACCCAGCTGTCCTTTCCCAGCACTGGGGACACCTGCATCTCAGAGACACTGGGCAAGATTTCAGTTCCAAGCTTGGAGCTGAATGTAAGTATCTGTGAGTGCACCAGTGCCTAAGCTGCCACTGCAGTCAGTGGAGAGCTAGTCGAGATTAAATCCACCTACCAGTGCAGGCGAATGAGCAGCTTACATGTGAGCACCTACATGCTGACCCCTGTATTTAGCTGTCTGATTCTGGGACTGAATCTCACCCAAACTGTTCTACAAGCACACGACAGAATGACAATGATGCACCTGTATACCCCCTTATAGGTCACTGCTCATTCAACCCCTCCACCTCACTTGGATAGCTATCTGATTTTTGGCACACTCTTTGCTCCTTCTCCATCAGCTGTTGTCTTGAATCTGCAGAAAAGTGGCACAAGTCTTCCTAACCTCTTCTGAATGTGAAGGCTTTCACCCGGCCTTCATGAAACTATTTTTGTGGGTAACTAAAATTCAAAAGATCGTTGCATGTTCTGAGTGGCTGGGAGGGGTGTTTGCTCTGCCCATCAAAGGTGTCACGTCTAGGTCTACTCAGAAGTATGCTTTGAAATTCAAGCAGATTGGCAAGACATTAAAAGAGGAAGGCCAAACTGTCATCTCTCCAAGAAGTTCTGCGTAAAGTGTCTCTTTTAGATAGCTATCTGGCATAGCCTGCAAATGTTTTGCTGTTGCATTACATTGTATATTAGCCATGTCCAATTAATTCAGTATGACAGTTCTTATTCAAGTCATTTTATGTTCTGTCAGTTATCTAGAGATAACTGGGAACCTGGAGGTTTCTCAGATGGCTCTTGAAAGAGCAAGTAACAGTAAAGCAAAACAAGTGCATGGTTTTAATTATTTGAGTAATTATTAAGACTTACTTCTCCATTTTATCAGGGGCTGCTACTCTTGATGCTAAGTGTAAATTTCCTTTTGCCCTAGGTATAAGCTGCTGTAGCTCAAACCAAAGATCATAATATAGGCATCATGCAAAATTAATTTCCCTAGCAAATAATTAAGCCACCTTTTGATACTATTACACTTGACCTATCAATAAAACAGATCTTTCATGCTATGAAAAAAAAGCCAAAAATGTACTGGCTTGAAATTCACAGAATCACAGAGTGGTTGAGGTTGGAAGGGACCTTTGGAGGTCATCTTGTCCAACCTCCTTGCTCAAGCAGGGCCACCTAGAGCCAGTTGCCCAGGACCATATCTAGACAGGTTTTAATATCTCTAAGGAGGGAGCTGCACTCAGCTAATCATGGGGCAAAGACACTACTCCAGCTTGCATGTTGTTGAGCAAGACTCAGCAAGAGTGTCTTAAGGTTCGTGGGCTTATTCTTTTTCCAGTTCCCTTCTGCTGACTAGTCAAAGGCTGTGGCTGCATTAGAGGGGAGTAAAACCCCTCAGACAAAAGAAATCCTGCTGAAACCTGGGATTTGTTAGCTCCAGTTCAGCATAACACTATTGCTGTTTCATCAACTCTGGTTGGCTCAAAAAGTGAGCAAAACAAGCTAACTTTGACCCGGAAAATACTGCTGCAGCCAAAGAGAATAAGCTGGGAAGAGCTGTCCTCCAGGCATGAATCTATGTAAATCTAGGGGAATGAGACTTCGATTCAGCCATTTCCATGAAATGTGTACATAGAGAAAAGTGGAAGATAGGAAGAAATATATGTAAATTTAAAAAAAAAAATAGCAAAAATCCAGGCAAAGCCACATTCATATGCAGCAAACAAAAAGGGAAGCAATATTTGTAGAGAAAAGACTATTTTTTTAATAAATTTCCTATTCAGTGGTGAAAGAAAAAGTTACTGTTTCTCTGATCCTTCACCACAGTCATATTAATGACATATCTATATTGTGGAAAGTTTTTCTAATACTAAAACATAAACCTAATAATTATCTTCAAAGATTAATGTTTCATGCTAAAAGTTGCAAATGGTGAGCACACATGTCTGTCTGTTTGTCTGCAATGCAATTTCTACTCCCAAAGTAAACTGACAGGAAAGGGTACAGGAAAGATCTTATTACCGCACACTTCAGAATAACCCAGGATACAAACATATACCATGTGCTTTAATTGCCATTCCATACAGTCTACAGACGATGGAGAATACTGACACCACCTCTGCAAGCACCTACCTTTGGTGCCCAGGTTCCCTCTACAGTCAGTAGAGAGAAGTGTGTGTGTGTGCTTCCACACTGCAATTAGAGCTTCTAAATTAGAAAACTAACTACTTTCAAATTTAGACACCCTGATTTGCCTTCTAGAGACCTCTTTTGACCATACAGGCAGCTTCAGCTTCCACCTTAATATCCTCTAAATTTGGGTATTTGGTATTACATGTTTCATGAACTTAATGGTTGGATGTGGGGAAAAAAAAAAAAAAACACCAACAAAAAACACCTGATGAGTTCTTGCATAATTTAGAGGGGACTTAAATTCACCAGGTACAAACCAGTCTGACTTGAAATGTCCCTCAGCATCAATTCTTTTAGTCCTGCTCATGTCTAGAACTACTAAACCCAAACAAGAGAAAAATCAAGAATTCTGAAGAAATAAATATTGTTCGTGGCATATGAAGATTTCCAAGAATGCTGTTGCAGCTGAATTAATTTTTTGCAGCAAGACCATAGAATATACCTATTCTTCTCCTATAATATTTGAATGCATGAAATAGACAACCAGGACATAAAGGGAGATTTGTACTAAAATCCCTCCTTAAAGAAATGACATTCACATGCAGTCTCCAAGCAACTGCCCTAACCATTAAGCTGCTACCTTCTTAGCTACCATCCTTCACTTTTTGCTTTTTCTTCTCCCCTCTCAAGTTCCTTCAGAAAAGTATAATACATAAAAAAGCAGGTAGTTATAAATACAATCATATAATAATAAAAATACAATAATAAAAACTAGACAGCACACTCACTGCTCTGTTTTTCAAAGGTATCTTATATCCAGTTAGTATATATGAAATAATAGCTTCTCATAGACATGATGTGAAGGAATCTCTTTGGGAATAATTGTGTGGAAATAACCTATTACATGTATTTAATAAAGGGAATTGAAATTTCAAGCAAACCATCTTCTATTGATTTTGAGAGCTTTACTTGCATATCAGCTTCCTCAAGGAAATGTTATTCTTCAAGAAGTAGCTCTGAATGAATGCATTTGCATTTCATTTGGGAAAGAATTTTCTCTAGAAAAATCTGAATTAAGTATGAGTTGACAATGAATTAGATTATTTTTATTTTCTGAAATGAGTACAGATGCTTTTTAGAACTGATTAAACATGGCATCCTCAGGAAGAAAGAGGCTCATATAGGTACACATATAGGAACCCCATGAATGCTGAGTTCTGTTAAGATCCTATTCCATGTGGCTAGAAGCAAAATATTTGTTGCTCGTATTTTCCACCTCTGCACAACTGATTTCTGTAGGGGATAGAGTTGAGAATGTTGCTACAAAACTATATTAACAACAAATCATTAGTTAGTATTAAAGTTATTAGAAATGTGTCTTTGCATATTAGCAAATTAAATAAATACTCAACATTTCATGCAATAATGTTGCTATTTGAAGAATGGGTTATTGCAATCATACAATAAATTTTCATTCAGGTGTCACTTAAGATATCTTACTAAATATTTAGACTTTTTTGAGAGCAAAATAAGCTTTCTTTTGTCTCATTTTGTTTCCTTAACTTTTTAATCACATTTAAAATGAAATTTTGGTTCCTACTCCTCCCTCCAAGAACCGAGAAGACAGCTGAGGAAAGGGATTGCATAAGAAAAACTTGAAACCAACCTTAAAGTTATTGGTGGAGGGTTTCCTATCATAAGGACAAAAGCAATTACAACTCTGCTCTATATGCATTAGCAAATTGGATATTCAGCCCATGCATACACAGACCATCCCACAGAGGTGCTTATTCAATTACAGTTGACAGCAGTCAGTATTTCAAACCAAACAACCGAAAGACACATGTGCCTGTAATCAGGGTGATGACAAAGAGCCAGATGAAGCTCTTTGAGCAAAGAACAAGGAGCAGCAGTAACCAGCCAGCTCAGCCTGCGCTCCTACCACCTCTACTAAGAAAAACCCAATAACATTGCAAAACCAGGTAACATCAGCAACACAGCAGTAAGAACAAGCTATAAAGCCCGATACAAAGAAGTGGTATTACAGCTTAGCGCTACCTCTGTAGCATTATATCAACAAGACTTTAACCTTGGTAAAAGGATTTTGCAAAAGTGCCATGAGCAGTACAGATTTCAATTTTCCTTGCACTAATGTTAATGAGTTATTGAAATGATACTGACATTTAAAATACCAACAGCTTTCCTTGTTAGCACCAGATTGGGTGGTTTCTGTGTTCCTGGAAAGAGGACATAGATTAATCATGATAAATAGAAGGAAATAGCAGTGTAGTGGTGTTTAATGTGAATTTACGATTGTTAATCTCCATTATTTTGCCTGTCTCAAGGCCTCTTTTGAAAAAAGTTTTCTTTATACTATAGGCTAAAAAGGATCCTTTGGTTTCAAAAGATCTAAGGTCAATAGTTGTTCCCTTTTTGTAGGTATTGAAGGTATTTATAATAAAGAATAAGGAATTTTTTTATAATTCGTAAGAAATTTTTATAATTCCCTATAAGGCTCTCACTTTTACATGTTTTTCATCTATGGTGTCCTGAGGTAAGTTTCTTCATCTCATTTTGGAAATAATTTGATTTTTCTTTTGTTCTGCTTACCCACAGTTCAGCATGGCAGATCCATTCCCAGAGAGAATTCTTTTGAAACTCCTCCAGAGAAACACAGGAGATGGGATTCCCTCTGCCCATATCTTACACTTCAGGGTCAGGTATCTTCTTAGCAACCTCACTAAAGTGAGTGTCCCCTGGCAGTCAATGAAGGGATGTTATTCTTTTGGAACAGAGGAAGATTCTCTCTCCTAAGATTAGCTTCCCCTGAAGAGACTTTCCCTGTCTACATAAGAAAGTGAGTTGCTTCAGAAGGATTATTTTACCAGGCATATAAGAATTAGGAATAAATTACGTGCTTTAGTGAAGTAGTCTGAAGTTCACCATATAAAAAATGTGTGACTGATGTAGTCTTTCCTTTCCCTAATCCTTGATCTCTGTCTCAAATGCAGATGTAACAAAAATGTCTTTGGTTTCCCTTGTGTAACAAATTAAAGAGAAATTTTTAAAATAGCAGAAATTAAACACCACTGGAGGGGCTAAGGTGCATTTATCTCCAATGGTATCCAGGGATTTTCCCCATAAACTCCATAAAAGGTGCTATTTCCCTAGAAACATTGCAAGAAATCAGGATAGTGGGAAGCTAACAAGTACCTGGGAGAAAATCCACAGCACAGCAGAGAAAGAAACTCCAAAGTTTTCACTGTTCTCCTGTAGCTCCTTTTTCCGTGATAGAGGGCAATGTCTTTCTGTTTTGGTTTTCCTTCCAGTAAAAAGCGGGGAGGAAGAAAACCAACAGCTCCTTTGTCTGTAATATAGTACTGTGCATAATGCGTGTTGTACCGCAGGAAACACGCTTCTGGTAAAAAGAAGAAAAGTGCAAGAAGTGAGCACCCACAAATCATGAACTCTTTCCTCCTGGATCTATCATGGTCCCATTTCTGACCAACTATGTAACAGAGCTCCATCACCCAGAAAGACATGGACTGGTTTTCCTCTGTAAAGGCTGTATCATTCATCCATGCAAATTACCAATACACCACATTTTTAATTATTTAACAGGTCTGGATGCTATAACCTCTCTTTTCTCTAAGGTACCCCTGGAAATGAGTGGGTACACTGTGGGTGAACAAAGTGGTAAAGCCAAAAAGCACTCGTGGTGGCAAAGATAATCAAAGCTGCCTTCGGGTTTGATATTGCTAATTTATTTTCCCCTCAAAGCATGGAACCTCTGGCTGACTTTGATATCTTAGTCACTCCAGGCACAGAGCTGAATGGAGTCTGAAGTTAAAAGTGAGAGGTGTGTAAAACGTTAAATTGTTACTGACTGAGGAGATTACTTAGGGTGATATATGAGGCTATAATTAGGATGAAAGGAAAAAGTAGGCTGTCTATCAGGAAACAAGCTGAGAAGCGTTAGGCTAGAATGTTCTACCCGCAAATCAGATTGGAAAACCCTAGAAAAAACACTCCACGTTGTGTTACCGTTCACAAGACTCTCTCGTGCATGTCACAATACTCACTGTGTTTCTCACAGCACCAGCTCCTGGATCCCCGTACCAGGAGATCCCAAGAGACAGCCAAGTGTCATTTCCATTGAGGCATAATGAACAAGACTTGTACAGGCAGAGCAAATGAATGATTTGAACCCAAAAACAAGCAAGCACAAATATTATTTTTCAATGCAATTTTTTAAAAGCCCACTATGACTGTTTTGAGTGCTGACTCAGCAATGCAAGAAGGTGGGGTTGGCAGTGCAGCATAAGCAATCATGCTGGGAGGACAGCCTCTAACAAGCTGGTAAAATCCATCCCCATCGTTATGAGGGGAAACTGCTCATGTCATCTCCCTCTGTGGGCAGCAGAAACTAAGGCAGAGGGTGGATTACAGAGAAGGAGAGGATTCAGAGTGCTCGGCCTAGAGCACTATCCATTTTTGCACAAGTCAAAAATTATACAGAATTGCTGATGGTTTAAAGAGTTAAATGATTTGAATCATCATGTTTAAACATGGATAACTGCAAGTTGC
This sequence comes from Limosa lapponica baueri, assembly GCA_002844005.1. Taxonomy (NCBI): domain Eukaryota; kingdom Metazoa; phylum Chordata; class Aves; order Charadriiformes; family Scolopacidae; genus Limosa; species Limosa lapponica. Next base: position 215,673 of record KZ506376.1, read on the forward strand.
ACATAGACTTTCCAGTAAGACAACAGATGGTTAGAGCTGATGATTGAATTTTTTCCAGAATTGATTTTTAATAAAATTTGTCCTGGACATTTCAATGGAGTTAAAGTTCCACAGAAAATATTTCCAATATAGGCAATTATTTTTGTTCATTTTCATTTCATCTCAGTTCTATAGATCTGTAAAGTTGATCTTATATTAATTAGCTGCTGAAACAATTGTATAAAACATTATATATTTTTCTTCAAACAGGTCTGTTTCTCAACAACAGGTCTTTCACCCGTCAGCTTCCTGTTATATAAATAGGTCTGCACTGCATTTTGTTATGTACCCAGGCAGCTCATCAGTCTCAGTGGAAGAAAAGAATTTTTTTTACTTATTCAGTACCCATCTTTATTGAATAAGATCTCAGTCCCTAAACACGTATAGAGTGTTACCATGAACAAATGTTCTCTCCCTTTCTTCAGCAGGAAGGTATGAATTTCAGTTGCAATTTATCATGGTGCTAAGCATAATTAAGATGTGGAACAGATTAATGAGTCCAGTTATGGAGTACTATCATGATTAATTTTTAAGTAGAGTTTTGCAAACATCCGGTTAGAACAGCCTCAGTACTCCTTCGTCCTGGTGACCAGATTAGATGAACTCATGGGGTCTGTGATAGCCCCCAAAGTCTAGAGTACTATTAGCTGTCAGTTGTTACCAAAAAAAAATCTCAGAATAGAATTACTGGAGGTAAAGAGAATTGTTTTCTGTTTTCACATTTTGTTACACTCCACTTCAGAGCACTCCCTATGTACTTAAGGTCATTTATACCATTGAAAGAATTTCTTTTG
>KZ506376.1:217084-245011 GCA_002844005.1 Limosa lapponica baueri
CAGAACTTCCTGTGTTCCAGCTTGTGCCCATTGCTCCTTGTCCTGTCACCGGGCACCATTGAGAAGAGTCTGGCGCCATCATCTTGACAGCCACCCTTTAGATATTTATAAGCATTGATGAGATCCCCTCTCAGTCGTCTCTTCTCCAGGCTAAACAGACCCAGGTCTCTCAGCTTTTCCTCATAAGAGAGGTGTTCCATTCCCTTGATCATCTTTGTAGCCCTCTGCTGGACTCTCTGTTCCCTGTCCTTCTTGAACTGGGTAGCCCAGAACTGGACACAGTACTGCAGATGCAGCCTCACCATGGCAGAGCAGAGGAGGAGGAGGACCTCCCTCGACCTGCTGGCTATGTTCTTTTTAATTCACCACCCTTTTATCAATGTTAAAAGACAGCAATCTTAGTTAAACAAATCAATAGAAGAATTTTAGACTAAAAAATACATTTAGCAAAATAAAAATTTTTTTAGACGTATAATAACTTTTCTGATCTTCTCAATGGATGTGTTTCAACATTCTGGTTTCATCTCATAACATCAAAACAGTTTAGAGAGGACTCATTTCTTCTACTTTTAGCTCTATAGAAGTTAAACTTCTCGTCAAAGTTAATTATATTGGACAGATATGTGTCTGTGGGCTTGAAGCAGACTTACAGTGTGGGTTTAAACATCTGAAAAAGTAACTCAACATTAGCATTACAGTTCCCTATTCATACAGTAATTAAATAGTTTATTTCCAAAATCAGAACTTTCCAGAATTTCCATGAAATGTTAAAAATGTCTAAAAATAAGACATTTGCTCAAAGTCAAAAAGGGTTTTTTTGTAGTTGTTTTTAAAATATCAATTTTACCGGGGGAAAGGAATTCAACTTTCAAAACTGGCTCTGGTACAGTCTACCAAGTGCTTAATGTATTTTATCATGCTCACATATTCTTCTTACATTTTTCAGCCTTTTCTTACTCAATTTTACTCTCATTACGCAGTGCATAAGAGTTCAGCTTTCAGTGACAGCCACGTTCTTGTTTTCCTATAAAATACAGCACATGCACCTATTTGAAAAGAAAGTTATGGATTTGCAAGCGGGGAAAGAGATTTTACCCTAAACAAAGAAAGACAAAGAGAATAATTTATGTAGCTTCAAATATGAAGTCTTTACAACTGTTTTGATAGGCAAAGCTGAAAACCAGACTGGACTTTTCTACACAAGAAAATTCTCATCTATCTGAAAGCCAAAAGGATTTCTATCTTTCTTCTAAAGTCATTATGGCAGACCTACTCCTGGAGTCATGCTGATGCTATTTCTGCATGTTCAGCATAAAGTTAGCTCCAAGCTGGATCTCACAGATAAAATCTCAAGACCTGCTATTAAAAAAATAAGTCACTTCTTGCTTCTTTAAATTTTCTAGATATTAAATAAATGCTCCTAGATGATATATTTTGCCTTTAATCTTCTTCAAAAATATCTTCAATTTACTAGCTCTTTTCATATCTTCTTCCTTGCCTCTCCATGCCTTCCTCTTCTCTGACCTCACATTGTCAGTCTCCTGACTCACAAAATCAGCTCTTTCAACTCTGAGTGGGAAGTTAAGTAGGGGCATGTCTGCTTGGGGCACCATGTTGCATCTGTTAAACGCTCACATCGGCCACAGACATCTGTGAACTTTGGTACATTGAATGACAGTCCCATTTTGCTATGTTTATGAGGAACAACTTAACTTTTCCAGCAATGCATTGTGGGATCAAGGTGTAGAAGAGCTGCTGTGCTACTAGTCCTGGTATTTTTAGTACCCATGAGTTTGGTGATTTTGTGCAATACGTTAGAACTAATGTAAAATATGGCAACCTCATTAATTTTTCATGAGGTTATCTTCCTCCTTAAATGAATTGCCAGCTGACAAACCACTTTTCAACAAACACTGCAAATGGGAGAAGGTACAGTGTATTACCTACGTGTGCCCCATATTCATGTCTTTGTTTTAGCTTTGATGTCTGTTGTGCCACCAAAGGGAATCAGTCATGAGGAGTTACTCTTAACTTCTGTTTCAAGCCCAGATGCCTTTAATTTTGTTATGTGGTGAGTTGGCCAGATGGCCTGGGACCAGACTGCTTCAGGTGGTATCTAACCCACGGCTTTGGCAGATTTAGATATAAATAAAATATATCCGAGGTGACAATAAAGAATCAAAAGAACATATCACACAGGTATCATGAAGTGACTGACAATGTCTTGTACAAACATACCTGTGTTATTGTGCCTTAGTTATATGTACTTAAAGCCACTTTTTTAAAATGCCTCATAGGAAAAGTGATCTCTTCCTAATGATGAATTCGGCCTTACTTCTGTCGGAAGTGGAGGTAGAAGTAGTAAGTTTGAATTCTTTTGTATCATGAGGCACAGTTGCTTGGCTGAGCTTTCTGAAGACAGCAGTTAAAGTGGGGATGTACTTTACTGAGACTTTACTTTCATCCCAGCCCTACCTGAGATATGGCTGCCATCCAGATGATGGTGTGAGCCAGACGTCAGATAATATAGCTGGGCATCAGTGTGATCCTCACACACACACTCTTAGGTATGTTGGAGTTGCAAGTTCTTCCAAAAAACTTTGTAAGAATTGAGAAGGAGGTTCAACGTGCCAATTTAGGAAATACTTTTAAGCAGCAGAGACCTATGTGGTCAGGAGATGAAGACAACCCAAGTGCAAGGGTTTGACGTTTCTCTCTGCTGGTGGTAGAACATTAAGTACAGCTTAGAGCAAGGGACCACTTTAAAGCCTTGGGCTTTCAAGTCAGACAAGGATGGGGATCAGACTCTGCACTTATATGGAAGTCAGGAAGGTGAGCCAGTTGGAATCTATCTTTGGAGGTAACCTTTGCAGTCCTCTCTATTATCATTAATGTTGAAGGATTTCATTAGATGCTACAGTAGAGAAGAGTAGCCCAGTGGGTTTCATTCATAGTCTCCCTTGAAGAATGTGAGAAACAGAAAATGAATGCACTTTTAAAGCTGTGCTGAAGATCTGCTGCCAAAGAAAGCTGGGCTGGTTTTCTAATGTATGTGCTGGGATTTAATTCCTGTCAGACAGGAATGCAACACTAAAGTGGAGTGCTTCAGCCACCGATCATCTCCTGTAGTCAGTTGCCTGAATTAAATCAGACCCTTCTTATGAAAATAGGAAAAAGGCACTCTTAAGCCAATGCAGTAGCAGCAACTTGTGAAATAAAATTCAAATCCAAGCACAGGGAAGTAAAAAACAGCTTCCCAAACCCAAAGCCTCAGCCCTTCAACCCTCGTACTTCCAACATGACACATACCCAGAAAATCTCCACAATCTTATTTCCACCTGTTTGGTCGGCTGTTTGCTGGCTGGGGCCTGAAGATACCTATCATACTGAGCCCCACAGGTGGAATGAGAGCAGAAGACCTGGTCTGAGAAACTGCTGAGGTTTAAGGTCAAGCTTCATGTAGTTTTTTGACACTGCCAAGAACAGGAAGCCACTGTAAATGAGTTTTAAAGACTACATTAGGGTTTAAATGTTCTGCACAGGTGTTTAAAGTAGCAGTTTTGGCTGGACAAACTAAGGAACTTTTGTTCCTTTGGGTCCTACATCTTTATTTACAGCAAAGACTCCAAAAGCCATAGAGTTCAAAGACCGTAGTTTCCCATTTCTCTTTGACTACGCTTCTTAATTCAGCTCTACATACTTATATAGTTTAGCCAGGCTGCATCAACGAAGATTGGGGATAAATAACGTACTACACTGATCTGTCAACTAATGATTAATTTCCCTTCAAAATAAAGAAATAAGTTGCATTTCATCAGTCTCAAGCTACTATTTCCATTTCATTATAAATCATACAGTACTTATGCAAAACACAATTTTTTTTTTAAAGCTTCCAGCAAGAGACAGACAGAAGGCAAATCAATAGCATTTACTACTTTCAAAAAGCCAAATATGATAAATAAGTTTCCAGTGGACACACCTGTAAACCCTATTCTGCTCCCTTGCTCCTCATTTTAGTGCCTGTACAGACATTTTGTCAGATTCAAGCAAAAACATAAACCATTGTAATGTATACTTTATGTGTACAACAACTGATTATTCCACCCTAAAAGCCTAGAAAATTAACAAGTTAGACAAGCAAAGGAGACAATGTACTCTTCATTTTACAGCTGGACAACTGAGTCAGGGAGCAACATTACAAGATTGTGCAGAAACCTCACGAAGGAGTTAGGAACTGAATCCACGTTCCTTGAATCCAGCACTCTTAATCACATTACTATATACAGCCCCAAGAAAAATGACAACTTTTTCTTCAACTGAGGACAAATATACACCTTTTACTTTGTTAAAAAATGGTATTTTTTATTAATTATATACATACACAAATATATACACATATAGATAGCAGTTTATTCATACATACTAGCATCCCTTTATATTATATACACAAAAATGTAAGCAGAGCAAAAAGTAATTTGAAAAAACAGAAAATGGAGCTATGCCAAATATATATAATTATGATGCCTTACTTTGAGTCATGAAAGAGCTTTGGCAAATGTGAGCAAAAGGTTCTAAAGGTTGTGCCTATTATGTTCAAATTTTCAATAATAAAACTAAGCCAATTAAAAAGGCATCTTGGGAGGTAGACTTGGATAGCCAAAACCATATCAACTGCACGACAACACAACTCTAGCAACAGCCGAGTGGCTGCCAAGCCGTATGCCAGTGTGAAGTACAACAGAAATGTGTGAACAACAGATTTGGAAAGAAAGGTAGAAAAAAAGACACCTGTGACTACTGTTCTAGCAAGAAGATAACAGCACAAGATATATGAGAAGGCCTTGGTTGACCTATTTTATTATGTATGGAACGCAGCTTTAATGATATCCACAGGTTGTGTAAAACCTGGAAGGATTTCCCCCTGTTTCAGTAAAAATCAGCAAGTTTTGGAACTGAGAATTAAGCAGGTATCATTTTATTTTATTTTCTTCTTTTGGCAACAAATCCTCTACCTTGACAGTGAGCCAGCAAGGATCTCTTAATCTCTCCATTGCAACCGGGACTAATTTAACACACCAGAGAAAGCACAAGAGAAATAAACTTTATTTAGAAATCAAGGAGAAGCTACTGTGGAACTTTTTCTTTCCCAGTGCTCAGATCTTCTTGCTCCTGCACTCCAGTGTGCACAGATCCTATGAGTCCAGCACAGTCCCAGCACACATGGCAATGCTCTGGAAGCTGTGAAATAGGAGAGGTTTGTATCCTTCTAGACTCAACTTGATTGGGGAAGCTTCCTCCTTTCCTCACTCCTTTCCCTCATCCATGAAGGTCATCTACTTCTGAGTGCTTGCCAAGTAATACGATTTCTTCCATTGCACTGTTACTGGCTAACACCAAGTGGGAAATACACTTGAATTCTTGCACAAGGGAAATAGTCTTGCTGCGGGTGAGTTTGCCCTACAGAACCGGCACTAAGCCACTGGCTTCAAGGGAACATCAAGTGGAGGTCAAATTGACACTGGTATGTTTTAGGACAGACTCTCTCCCGGATTTCAGTGCTTTCTGCCAGGCATGGGAACACAACAACAACCACATTTTCTTCTGTGACTGTAAAACCTTTTCACGGTGCTGGACATGGCTCAGGTATTGGCAGTAGCATAGCTCAGTGTTTACCTGCCAGCCAGTCAGCTTCCACTGAATGGTATCTGAGCAGGCTAATTTGAAGCTAGGTCTAGCGTAGCTTTGTGGCAGTGCACTAGTAATAGCTACAGACAGCTAGACTGGAACCATCTACAATGAGCACTGGAGTATGGCACAGGGACAACCAAACAAGAAATGTCCACAGTAGTGTGAAACCTGGAATTGAGATAGCCAGTTCTGTTACATATATGTTATATTCTGTGTGTAATATACATCTGATTGGAAGACTGGGCCAAAAGAATTGCAAGAGGTTTAATAAAGACAAATGGGAAGTCCTATATCTGGGACAGAATAATCCCCAGATGGGATTATCAGGCTGGGATCTGACTACCTTGGGAGCAGCTCTGCTCAAAAGGTCCTTGGGGTCCTGGATGACAGTAAACTCAACATGAACCAGCTGCATGCCCTGGCAACACTGGTGGAGGCAAAATGTGTCCTGAGTTGCATCACCAAGAGTACAGCCAACAGACGAAGGGATGTGATTATCACCACTTTTCAGGCCATACTTTTGGTCCCCCCTGGTTCCAAACAGACATAGAGAAACTGGAGAGGGTTCAGGGGAGGACTACCAAAAAAGATCAGGTTGTTGCAGAACTTGGCATGTGAATACTGGCTGAAGGAATAGAATTGTTCACCCTGGAGAGTACAAAGCTCGGTGTGATCTAATCATAGTCTACCAAAGTAAAAAAAAAAAAAGAGGCAGGTAGGCTCTTCACACGGCTGCATGGTGCCCGGACAAGAGGCAATCAGCACGTCTCTTCAGGGGACATTCTCCCTGGAGAAAGAAAGCTTTCATTCACCCAGAGTGATCAGCTTCTGTGGGAGGCAGCATAATCCTCACCTGGGTGACAGAAACTGCACCAGAAAAAGCCCTGGCTCTGCCACTGTCCTGCTGGCATTCCCCTCCCTGTGACTCACTTTTTCACTTCCACACTATGTCTATGAGAGGAAGACAGACTAAAGTATTACCATCCTGTGCAAAGGTGCTGGAGATATGTATGGGGTTTATTATTATTTATTATTAATTAATAACTTACATTTAAAATTTTAATGTCTCTATCCTCAACAACTATCTATTTAAGAAACAAGTCAATAAATTGCTCTGTGACATCTATTGTAAGTGATAACAACCACTACACAAGCATTTGTCCAGCTCAGTCCCAGATGGTTATTCGTTTACGCCATTTGTGAGTAAAAAGTAGAAGTGATTTGGTCATGACCATAAAACCGCTGGCACCTTTTCCTATAGCTTTGGTACCACTGGCACTGGGAAACATCACAGAACTTGCAACATGTGTGCAAAAATGACAAATACGTATTTATGGCTCTTTAAATATTAAAAAACACTAAAAACAATACCCATGAGATGGAAAAGAGGAAGGCACCAGTACAATACAGTTTAATACTTCTGAAAAATTGTATTATTGTGTATAGAGGGTTGAGCTTAATTAAACACTTAGGTGCAATTTTTTTTTCATAATTTTGCAACTTTTTGCTTAATTTCTTTTGGCTTAAACATAAGAGGGATCTAAGAGCCCCAAATGGATATGTAAAGTGAGAGCAGGGAAGAACTGAAGCAGCTGTTGAGCTGCCTAGGGCTAAAAACATCTGTGAAAAAGGTTCTTGAAATGCAAATTCCACCCCATTTTTCTCTATCTACAATCCCCAATTCAAAGCTCAGCAAAAGTTGTATAACTCTTCTGCAAGCTTCTCCCATTGCATTTGTAGTAAAGATTTCATTCTTCAAGCAGATCTGCTTTGAAGACAAGTTTTGCCAGTCTACTCAAAGATTTCGCTGTTATTGAATGAGAATATCTTTATACTAGGGAAATTATTTTCCAGTATTTTGGTACTTTTGATCTTGTTTGTGAATTAGTTGTTTAAAACAACAACATTAGTTGTTTAAAACATTTAATTTCTTCTGAGTTTTGGGTTCACACAGTCTTAATTCTCTTTGATCATTTGTCCCCAAGCACTTCAGCTTCCATCTACATTACATCAGCAAATGCCATTATATTCCCATAGCTAAACCTCTCAGCTATTTCTTCCAATTGGCTATGAAGTCAGATAACTTTCCACTTTGTCCTCTGCACACCCTCCCTGCAAAGGGGCCCAGATTCACAGAACAGGTGGAGAACGTTCATATTTCATCTTGGCCTGCAGCTCTATAGCTTTGCTTGTGGCCCTATATAGGGCACTGGTTTTGTTTTTCTAAATAAAAATATGTAAGTTTGAGTCTTTTGAAGCTAAGACCTAAAACCCAGCTTCCATGCTGCCTGGGCTAGTCCTTTAGTGCCTGTGAAGTGCAGGAGAGAGAAGGGTTTTCAGGAACACTTACCCCTTTTTCATTTAATGTTTGCCAGCTTAAATATCCTTCTGCTCTAACAGTTGTGTATCCCCACACAGGGCACCTAGACAAATCTGTTTTCCATATATGGATTTTAGGTATTCAGCAGGAATATTTGAATTTCCAATCTGGTGCAGGGAAGTGTCTGGTAACTCCAACTATTGTCACACTTAATCCTAGATCCACAAAAGTTTCTTTAAAAATGTCCTGTCACCCACATGGGACCTCTCCTGTAGAGCAGAGGAATCAGCCCAGCATAGCAGCTTAACTATGGCTACTTTCACCTCCTATTCACTCTGTTCTTCACAGACATGCTCGAATTTGAGTGAGGGGCCACATCCCATGTCCCCTCCTGTTATTGCTATTGGCTGGGAAAAAAAATGAAGTAAGAAAAATTGACACAAATCTTCAGATGTGAGGTCACGAGTTGAATAAGAAAAGAACAATCATTTCTCTTTCTATTTTAAACAGAAAATTGTAGCACAAAGAGAATTACATTTAATAACATCAGAGTGATGTGTGTTCATGAATGGTAATATGCCACTACTTAACAGTCTAGCTTTGCCACAGCATTGCAAATACATTTTTATGCCCGTATAATGTCACAAATGCTTTCTATTCTAGTTGATCCTTCTATAACATTTCTTTAACTGTGAAGTTCCACTTAGCTGAACCTTTTTCAATAGCTGCTCCTACCTGTGGCTATGTTTTGTACTATATAATGTTCATAATATATGATAAATACAATTTTCTTATGAAATTTCACAGCAAGAATGATAATTGCTTCCTTTTTTGTTTTACAGTACAGCAGATCAAGAGTTGTTCTGAGGAATAAAAATCATAGTAATCATATCTGTGGATACTAGCCATGAATGCAAAATCCAGTTTTAGAGAACATTGATCTTTTAGAAATTTTAATTATTTCCAAATTTCCCATAAAAATTATCTTCAGGGGGTATTTCATATACTTTATATCCTGTCTTGAATGTTCTGGTTCAGATCCCAGCTCCCAGTATTTGTAAATTAGCCATCCATGTAAATATTCATCTTTTCTTCAAAGACAAAAGATTGCTATCTAATGTGAAAAAAGCAAGGGTAATTAATAGCAACAAAAGTGCCACTACTTTACAGCAGGTCTACAGCAAAGGAAAAATAATCAAAAGTGAGGCACTGGAACAGGTTGCCCAGAGAAGTTGTGGATGCCCCATCCCTGGAAGTGTCCAAGACCAGGCTGGACGGGGCTTTGAGCAACCTGGTCTAGTGGCATGAGGGGTTGGAACTAGATGATCTTTAAGGACCCTTCCAACCCAAACCATTCTATGATTCTATGAACAACAGCAGCTCTAATCTGTGCATTTCTCTAAAAAACTTCCTGCCAGTTCAGCGGCAGAAGTATCCATTCCGTGTCATCCCAGAGAAATGCAGGAACCTCTGCTCCCACTGCCCCAAGCAGTTGTAAGGACACCCGAGGCAGATGCAGACGCCACTGATGCGGGTGCTGCTCTCCCACGCCCTGAAGCCGCACTGTGGCTGCTGCTGCAGGAGTGTCAGTGTGCGGTGGGCGCTGCGGCTGTAGCTGCTGGTGAGATCCGCAGGGATCTGCAGGAAAACAGACACACAGAAAAAATCTGCCAGTGGTTCAGAATCACCAGCTTGCAACTGAGAAAGAGGGCTATTGCACAAGCATTGAACCCCCACATCGGAGGTTTTATACCAACAGATCTCTCTCTTTTCATACCAGGATGCATGATTCCTGCCTGGAACCATCCGGCTGCTGCTAATTGCACCAATTTTGTAGAAAACAGAAAAACAAATACAGGAGTATTATACACATAACTATGCTCAGTCCTACACATAAGGAAATGTATCTAATTTCCCTCAGAGTGAACAGGAATCCTTTCAATCTGTTTCTCCGCAGCATTTGGAAGACTCTCTGTTTGTTTGTTTTATTAAATGACTTTTTTCCCAGGTATGTTCATATTGCACAGCTCTGGTAGTGTTCACTTTCCTGTAAATCTAAAGCCAATTAGGCAGACTGTCTTAAGCTGCATGTCAGCCCTTCTCTTTTCCTCTCCTCCACTTTCCTCTGGCATCTTCATTTCCCTGCCTTGCTGCCTGCTACAGCTCACAAGCTGCAGGCTACAAAAGCCTATTTATTTACCCTGCACCTCTGCTCAGTGCTGGTCCTTAGCACAATTTCTCCTTAACTTATACCATGTATAAAAGCTCAAATTTGTCATGTTTAACCTCTCAAGTCTTTGCTTTCACCAGCTACCATTGGCCATGGGCTCCCTGGAGGAGAGTGGAACAAAGGATATCAGGTGTTAGTCAAGTCCTTTAAAACAGCACTAGGAAGGGCTTAGATACTATAGGGCTGAAGCACAATATAAGAACTTATATCGACTAAGCAAAGCATGGACATATATTCATCATCATCAGTAGTATGCATTTTATCCTCCACGTACAAGGCCAAGGAATTTGGTTTACTCTCACCCCATCCATGCAATGCTCATTAAAGGTGGTGAAGATGTGACTCATGAATTTCTCATAGAAGATTTGTGTGGTACTGCAATTACGTTAAATATTTTGGAGCTAGTTAAATTTTTGGGGTAAACAGTGCACATTAAAAAACACTAATTGCATAATATACTTTTTAAATACATTGTAATTTAAAAACAGCCTACTTATTAGCATATCTAAATTATGCACTTTTATGAACTCTAAGTAGATAATATGAATTTTAATTAGGGCATTTTTTTCTGTAATAAAAGGGAAAAGATTTTTAAAAGGATGTAACTTTTTACTAATTTGTTTCCTTCATTCTGATTTCTTAGCTAAATAATGAACTGTATTAGAAAAATGCTTTATTACATATTTGCCCAAGGGACCTGAATGGCTCAATAGGAACTGCTTATTCTTTTAAAGCCAAGTTAATTAAATTCCAGGCTAAACTATCTCGTCCAGGTCAACTCCAGCTGAATTTCTTCTCAGAACAGAAAGTTCATTAACTCTACTCATTTATCAATAATTTCCCATAAATATCATTACTTACACAATGACATTATGCTGTTCCTTAAAAGTGCTATGAAGAATACGAGTGCAGATCCACCTGACGGGTCCCACTGCTTGATCTGGTCCAGTACAACTCCATGCTGGTTATGAAAAAAAAACCTAGGCAGTATCTCATAAGTTACCTCCATGATGCAAGTGGGCAGAGCAGGGAAAAACCTCTGGGAGGCTGAAAGAAAATAAGCAGGGACTCAAGCTCTGATCTCACGCTAGGTGAAAGCAACATCACTTAGCATGGATGCTCTTCCACTCCTTTTGATTCCCTCCTGGGAAATAATGGTTATTGGAACTCCTGACTGCCCTGTTCCTAAATAATAATGTCTCAGAAATAGGTTATATACATGGCATACAGCAGTTCAAAGAATCGTGTGCCAGCATGCAAATAGCTCCAAAATGGCTATGCCTAAACTCTGAAATATTTCCATTCATGCCTGTGCTGGGGTAAGTCCTGACTACCAACTCCTGTACCATCCTTTCCTTTTTCCTCCTGACACCCTGGGAAGAAAGCTCACTGCATTAGCCAGAGGGAGTTCATCCAGGAAGGATCCAGTTGGACGAGAAGACGTCCAGGACTCCAAGTAATGCCATAGCACAAACTCACAGCACAGTGTAGCCAATTGTGTTTAAGCCAATGTTTAAAGCTTTTCTGAACAAGGCTTCTTAAATTTGTTGAGAAGTAGCACTAAGGGGCAAAATCATTCTCTGCCTTCAAACTAACTTACTAAAAGGCAAATTCACAGAAACACAACAGGGCTAAGGTAATGAAGTGTCTCTTCCTGCAAACTCTCACTTCATACAGCATAAAGTGAGTTTTCATACTCAAAATGGGAATGAACAACTTTAGAAAGATAAGTATAGTAAACTTAATGATCAGGATGGCATTGGAAGTTTTGAGGAAGCAGTCCAATGAGACAGGACCTTCCAGAACACTGCCGCTTGTTTTACCACTTCTGATTTCTGAGCAATATATTTGTATCCTTCTGCATCATTACTGTGATATAAATATCTCTTGAGTCGACCTGTGAGATTATCTGCTGTGAGGACATATGTCATTTAGTACAGCAGCTGCAAGTGTGAATGTTTTGACCAGACTTAAGCAAAAATAAAACAAAACAAAATGACACTTTAGATTTTGCCTTTACTATTTAAATTCAGGACCAGGGACAATAGTCTACATCAATAATAAAGCCCCTATTATCTTCTATCATGAAGAATCAAAGCGTTAAATTGTAGAAATTGTGGTAAGAAGAGGGCACAAGAATTGCCATGTATTAGGACATGGTCAACATGGGCTATACCAGGCAATACATCTCTCTGTCTAAGTCTTAAGCTGCAGAGTTTTTATCTTTTCAAAGCCTAAAATTCATAATACCCTAGTTAAGGAATTTCTGGTTAGAGAATTAGTTCCATATGTGAGTAATTGTGGCCTGAATAGTCTTTCAGGAGACAAGAACAGCACTCTAAGGAAGACAACAGTAAAGAACTGTGTATGAAGACCAAACATTTTTAGACCATATCATTGTCTTCTGATGTACAAATCAAAAATACCATCCTTCTAATCTGATGCTACTACATGGAGTAGCATGGAGTCTCCCTGAGTTAGTTTTTCTATTTCTAGATTTCTATTTTGATTTTCTAGATTTCATGTTTTTATTACTACTGTACACTCTTGGTTCATTTCCTTTTTGTTTTCTCACAGAAAATTGGCCAGTTCTTGCAGCCTGATAAATGTAACTTCATAATCACTTGTCATTAGGGGTACAGTGTTGATTATGATTACATTGCCTAGTCTGAGCATCTAAACATCTACTAATGCATCCTGTTCTCAGAGAGTAACCAGTTATTGACAGACAACAAGTGATTTGACAAAACGGTCTGGAGACGGTGCATGGCCAGTTAGAACAATCTTTTTCTCTCTTAGCCATGCAGTCAAATCTCAGTTGTAAACTGCTGGAAAACTTCAATGGTGATACTACTTCCAATTTAATAAATTACTAGACTCATTCTTAGCAAAACTCGCCATTGATCTTCTCATTCACCTGTGTTGGTATGCTTTCATTTAGTACATCCTCATCCGGAGCACTGTTTTATTGTTGGCCTGATCCAAGGTCCTGTGGATTTCTGGCTGAGGTTCTCAAAGCAGCTCCACTGAACTCGGCAAGAAAGATTGCAGAGCCAGGATATCAGAATTGGGCCACAAAAAGAATAACAGTGAAATTAGCAGAACTATGGATAAAAGTAACTCCTTAGAAATTAAAATACTAGAGCTATGGTCTCAGTCTGTAATCTCTCTACAGATAGTTGTAAGAAATTATTTCTACAACTCGGTAACATGGTATGTTATGCTATAGGATGTGTGTTCACCATGTTCTTTGAAGGGTACTATTTTAAGAAGATAATGGCACATTTTGTACAAAGACCACCCTGAGCAGCAAGCAATAGCTGGCAGCAGGTGAGGCTCAGGCTGAGAAAAGCCATCTGTTCCTGGAACCTGCATCAGCACTCACCAAGCAGCATCCTTCTGACTCCGCAGGCAAAAGTGTGTGAGGTCCAGTCCTCCGCCAGCACACCCCTCCGTGGAGAAGCTGTGAATGCCTTATCACCCACTTGCTTAATGATATTAGATGGCTCTTCCAAACTCACCAATGTTTCACTGTTCTTTTAGTTCTCTGAAAGATGGAAATAGACTAAAGGTGGTTAGGAAGTTCAGGAAGCGAAATCCTGTCGGTAAAAAAGTGATGTGTTACTGAAATAAGTTAATTTACTGATATTGCTATGAATTTTTGATTCAGGAAGTAACTTTCACTGAGGATTCATTTCAAAAGAAGAGCTGCAGAATACTAAAGGGGGTGATGAGAATGGATAATGAACATTTGTGTCATCTCTGATATCAGAACGATGTAAAAGATGATACCTACATGTCAGGTCATACCCTGGAAAATGTGAGTTGCTGAATTGGTTTCATCTGTTACTCACCAGTAACAACAATTGTATACGACAGTCGTGAGCATCTTCAATTGAAACTAATTACTTAAACTCAGGAATGTTTGAAGAATGCATGTTCACTAATTATCAAGATCATTCAAGATAAATGGAGTCCTGTACACGACATTCTTTTAAGAAGGTATTTTTAATTAAATTTGATTAATGAATTAGCAAACATACACAATCTCTAAAAGTCTATTGTGTGTTCAAAGAATAAAAGCAGTAATTTGGAAGTTGTTCTTGCACTCTGTGGATAGCAAAGACATTGAATCCTGCTCTTGGATCAAAAATCAGAGCAACCCTGTATATGGAGCAGCAGAGTCACCATAATAATAAACATATAACAGAGATTGCATAACATTTGATCAGATAAATAGATGTGTGCTACAATCCAGCAGCATTACAATTGCTGGAACACAGCAAAGCTGTCGCTTCATATTGCTCAATCATTTTGAAGCCTGGAGCTGGTATTGTCTTTATCCATTCTTTTTCTTTGCCTTTTTAGCTGAAAAAAACCACATTAAATCACCATGGTTACACCATATTCCTGTCTCCGTGCTGTATTACAAATGTGAAGGAGGAAATGTGAAGTTTATCAAGGACACTAGTCAAAGCCAAGACATAAAAATTGGATTATGTCATATAGGCATGAACCACAGAAAGCCATGTCGTATAGCTTTAGGGAGTGTAACATTTACAATTCAGGAAAAGAGATCTCAGAGTCTATCAGTGATAGGTCTCGGAAATCATTGGACCTGTGTGCAGCAACAGCTGAGGTGAGACAACAGAACAGTGAGTAACATAAGGAAGGATATTGAGACGAAAACAGATATTGTATAAAACTTTGGGACACGCATATCTTGATTATGGTGTGTAGTTCTGGTTTCCACATCTCAAGAAAGACAGAGTGGAGTTAAAGAAACTACAGAGAAGAGCATGTAAAATGATTAAGCAGCTGCCTTATAAGGAGAGACAAGAAATGCTGAAACTTCAATTTGCCAAAGGGAAGACTGGAGAGTGATAAGGTCAGGATTTACAAAACCCATGAATAGTAGAATAAATTAGGCTGGAAGATCCTCTATATAGAAGAGGTCAGGAGGTCATCTGACCTGAGTCATCTTCTGACTTTAGGAAGTCATTGAGTCCTACCTCCTACTCAAAGCAGGGAAACTTCAAATTTAGAAGGTTGTAGATTAGGTGAGTATGGAACTAGCATTCACCAAGTCCAGTAATATTGCAAAGAGGGAGCCCTGAAACTGATTGGAAATAGTCTTAAAACAGATAGAAGAGAGTTCTTTTTTACACAGAGAGCAATGAAAACTTCTGTTAAGATGGGTTATGGAGGCTGATAATTTAAGCATGTTCAAAAAGCTGTTAGATAAACTCATGTACAATAGGTGCATAGTCAGACTGCAAAAGGTATATGCAGGGATGGACCTTGTAACAACCCTAATGTAATTTTGGGAGACAGCAAGGATGATAACCTGTAGAGAGTGGGGATGCTCACGCTCTCTTCCCAAACAGCATCTCCAACGCCACTCTTGGGAACAGGATAGATGGAGCAATGGAGCCACATTATAGGTAATTCCTTATATTCCTGTGCTCTCTGGAACAGCTGAACAGCTCTGCTGAAGAGCTTGCGTGCAAAGCAGAGACAGAACCTTTTTATTTTTTTTCTTCCCTGCCATGAACTATATATGTCTGAATCACTATTTATCCTAGAGCTTCAGAAACAAAATAGGCTCACATGGGACTGTATTATCACAGGTCCATGTCCTTTCCCTGCATTGTTCAGGGCACCAAAAGCCACGAGGCTGAGATGATGTAATACTGTGCTCTCAGTTGCAGGATGCACAATGTCTCTCTGTCTTATGTAAGTTATGAAAGGACAGTGGATTCATCCCAGCTTTGCTATTTCTGTAACACGCTTAAGTACCTGGCAGATTCTAATCCTAAATGAAAACTGAGTGCGCCTCCTGCAAAGATTGCCATTTCCTGTTATTTCCAAAATAATATCTTGAAAATGAGTTTCCCAGAGGATTCAGTGAGTATTTCTTTATACTGTGAGATCTGGTCATTTCAATTTACATATATAAAACAGAACTGCTCCTTTTGGATACAGCCCAGTCCACACTTCAACTGCCTTTTGGATATGCATTGACTTACATCTTGATTGATAAGATTAAAGAGCCTGTTTCTTGCCTTCTTGCAGAAAAATATTTAAAAAGCTGTGATGGTAAATGTTCTGTGTTTCAAACTAAAAATGATCTCTCTCCTACACGTGGATAAACAATTTCCTAGGCAACTCACAAAAAATATTACACACAGAGATAATACTGAAGGCTTTTAATTTCTTTAGGACTTTCATGTTTTCTTTCTCTTAAGCAGTGAAAATTTATTTCAATTACATATGGGGGAAAAAACAATTAAAGGATAAATCTTACAGAAATTCTCAAT
Organism: Limosa lapponica baueri; assembly: GCA_002844005.1. NCBI lineage: Eukaryota > Metazoa > Chordata > Aves > Charadriiformes > Scolopacidae > Limosa > Limosa lapponica. Next base: position 233,643 of record KZ506376.1, read on the forward strand.
ACTGAGATGGAATTTTTTACGTTGTTTTTTCCCAGATTGTGTTAGATGAGTTGAAGCCCCCAGTTCTTTGTGGGTGTCAGAGAGTACCGCTTAATATCTTATGATATAATCAGTATATATAATATTATATTATATTACATATAATCAGTACAGTTAAAATAGATATCTAAATACTAATAAATGTTTTTATGATGAGAAGTTAAGTTGAATTACTGGCTAATAAAACAGTACTTGTGTGTTTGACCAGGGGGATTTCCACCTACGGCATAGCAGTCTCTTGATGTATATCTTCAGAGGCATCGCTGGACACATACACTCCTCAGCACACGAAATATATGGGCATTCCTAGAACATTAGGATCTCTCCTTTCCCTTTTCTCTCCTTCACTTCTTCTGCCTGTCTCACTGGAGGAGAGAATCCCGCTCCCGTTGCTTACATTAGTTTGCATTTGGGTTGCCAGTGACCTACTTTCAACAGATGGAGAGAGAACAGCCCATCCTTATCCCGGTGGTTAGTGCACTCCTCTCTGAAACAAGCACTTTGCCTTTCAATCCTGCGAGCTCTCTATCTCAGACAGGCCTAAAATGGAGGTCTCACATTCTGGTAAGCGGTTTCAGCAGCAGGCTGCACAACCCCTAGGTGGCTGTCACCACCTCACAGGTATCTGTGGAAGTTCAAGCTGTGAATCCCACTTTCGCATAGGCACCTGCTGCCAGGCTGCCGGACGGTGTCCGAGCCCAGCAGCCAGGGGGGCGTCTGGCCACAGCCCTCCCTCCTGCAGTGCCTGTCCCCTGCTTCGGCTTCTGTACCTACCTCAGCAGCATGAATTCTGCTCCCAGGGCTCTTGGCTGTCAAGTCCGTAAACATCCCTGGAATAATGTCTACATCTCTTTTTGCATATAGCTCATAGATTCTGTTGGCTTAAGTTCCCCCCTAAAAGATCAGAATAACATTAGATTCCTGTCACTTAGGTTAGTGACATTAAAGACTGTGAGAAATGCAGCCGTTGTGGTCCACTTTGGTATGATGATGTACATCCTCTACATGGCTAAACTACCTGTCTATTCCTTTTTTGTGCTAAGGAGCTAGCCTACCAAAAAAACCCCCTTGGTCCAGCTAAGCAGTGAGGCATTAGCAGGCACTGCAGTGAAAGGAAGAGGAGCCCATTTTCTGCAGGAAAGCTTTGTCAGAGATCGAGTGAGGGGTTATGCTTTCCTCAGTGCTAAGCCAGCCTGCTCCAGCACGCTTTTAGCAAGCCCTGTGCGGCTGAAGGTGCCCTCTGGAATTCTGTCATGGTTTAAATCCTATTTCACATGCTGCTCAGTGATAGTCTTTTTGGGTCAGCATAATGCTGTGGGGTTGGAGGGCTTTTTTCCCCTATGATACCCATGTTTTGAGTCCTTTTTTTATTCTTTTGGCTCAGCGTCACAAAGCCATAGTGTGCGCTTTTATAGCTATGCAGATGTTACGTGATCTAATCTCCTCTTCTGCCTCCTACGCTGCAGTTTCTACTTTGACCAGCTATTCTTATTCAGTAATGTGGATCCTACAGCTCTATGAAGAGCAAGTTGAACAAAACCCAAGTAGTAACTATAAGATGGTGCAGCTGTTCAGTGAGTGATGCTTCTATGGTAGTTGTCTTCTCATCCTCTTTACCACCTACCTAGAACTTGGGGAAGAATGATAAAGCTTCTCATAAGTTGCTAAAACTGTCATCTGGGAACTGGATGACATCTATTTATTTGTTTTTTTAATGTTCTGTTGGAAAAAGGGGACATATTATGGCCAACTCTGGCTGTGATCCCCTTTGATTTTTGTTCTCTTTGATCTCTGTCCCAACACAAAAGGTCATTCATTAAATATAAGAACTACTGAAGCTTTTTCTTCTCTCAAGATAGGCAAAAATATATTGACTTGAGGAGCCTGCGGTTTTTACCATATCACAGATGGTTTTTCATCTAGAAGCTCTGTTTGGATTCCTGATATTTCTAGTCAGTAAGTACTTATTCTGTAAACATTTCTGTGCATTACGGTGGAAGCAGTTCTGGAGTTCAGTACCGGCTAACGGGAGGATACCCAAGGAAGCTGTGCAGCAGGATTATCACCTTCCTTAGGTTTTAGCCAGTTCATATAACTGATGAAAAAATAAAATAAAGGCAGCTTTTTCTCCTCCATCCCGCATGCCACATTTTTACTTCTCTGCAGGCACAGGCAGCGGAGGTGTCAGAGCTGTGCAGAGCCCTGGGAGCCCCAGCAGCCTCCCACGCTCAGCGAGACGTGTGCCTCAAGAGGCCAGCCCAGCCCACACAAACCCTCCTGCGCATCCCCCGGTACCCACTTCTCCCACTGACTGGAGAGGGAGAGAAGACGACTACAGACTATGCCCCGACAGACCTAAAATTAAGTGAAGGGAATCCATGCCTTAAATTTCAGAAAGGTATTTTCAAAGAGCTCTTGAACTCAGCCTTAATTTGCAATTCAGGGGCTACATTTATTTGCAAGCCTATGACTGCAATTTACTTTGCAGAAAATTCTACTTGAACCAGCTACATTTCATAGCAGACCAAAGGAAAGGAAAAAAACTTTTCCTCTGCACAGGCTGTGTCTAGGAAAAAATAAATTAACCTCTTTTCAAAAGACGTTTATAAAAACATGAAATGTTTATTGATATGTTGCAAAATGAACATATTTGTTACATTAGCCACAAAAATGGTGTTAAAAATCATTCTCAAAAGTTAGCCACAGAACAGACAATAAAAGGAAACAAGAAAAAAGAGTTAAGCAAGCCCAGTTGCAACTTTTATATTGCTCCCTTAAGGCCCAGCCATTAATTAAAACCAGATATGAAACAGTCTCTGCAAATATGTTCCTGCAGAATTTTAAAATGAACAACAGCTTCTGCGCTGGAGAAGGCTATGAATTCTGCTTATGCAGAATTTATTATTTTAAAGCCTTTCTGAATTATCAGTGGATTCTCTCTCATGACCAAGGCCATATGTTAAAGGGATAAAAACTGGCTATTCCCCCTCTCTGCCACACGGCTTTCCCGCCAGTCTGAGCAGGTGCTTTGCCTCCAAGGACATCATTGCCCACTGGTATAGCTTATAACACAACTAACAGCAGCCCAGAGGCTGCGGTGAGTTACTGCAGGGGCTCAGAGGCAATGTATAAGCACTTCAACTCAGAAAGACACAGAGACAGGGTGTACGAGAGACCCTGTGCCTCCACCTGCTAGAAACTGAGAGTCTGGGGCTGCGCAGGGAGGGGAAAGAAGGAGAGGAAGGTGTTTTCTCAAACTGTCCATTAGCTTTGCTGCAAAAGAGCGTAAGAAGAGAATTCATCACTGTAAAACAACTGGGTAACAAGAATCTTGTTCTTTGTTCAGTGGAGTGAAATTTAGGAGCCCAGGGGCAAATGAGCAAGATAACATCTGTCTTCTTCAGAAGCTTCAATTTCTGTAACCAGGAAAAAAGCATTCCACACTCTCTACCATGGGGAGCCAGGACATTCAAACCAGCCAGAGCTTTGAAGGGATTTGCTGTTCTCTTTAAGTGAACACACCAAAAATACCAAGAGAGCTATGAATTGCTAGGTCATGATTTATGACTTTTTAAAGAGAGGAAACCAAAGTGGGACAGGCTAAAATAAAAAAAAAAAAGAGTTTGAAAATAAATCTCTTCCCTGACTGCTATGTCCTTGAAAGTTGTGCCTGTTTCTCTAGTCTTGTGTGCAGCAATTTTTTGAGGTTTCCTAAGCTGCACTAAATTCGACACAGTCCCTTCTGCAGCCTTTGGAAAATCCCTGTGGTCTAGCTATGGCCACTCCCAGATCTTCTCAGAAGTTCTCTGGTCTCTGTTTGTGCTTCAGTCTATTTTCTCTTGTGCTCCACCCCACCTTCCCACCCCACACTGAACATCGGAAGTTATTTGTTCCCTCTGCAGAGCGGAGATCCAAACCTTTGTTCAGCAAGGACAACTCTGACACTGCAAAAGCTGACAATCTGTTCCCAGTTTTTCCCAGGATCTCTGTCTTCTCACCTCATGATCTACAGGCATTTCAACACAGATGTCCAGGTTCATTCCACCTAATCAAAATGCGCATGCAGCATCAGATCTTACGTGGTGTGAAATGTCATCTTGAAGTGCTTTTTCCTTCCTGCTGACTATAGAGGGAGACACGGACAACTACACCTCCAGCCCAAGTAGTGCACTGCTGTGTCTAACATTAGATGAGATTAATTTGGGCCATATTACTCGAATATTCCAGAAATACATCTCAGCAGGACCATTTGCTGCATTTGTGCCACATCAACTACCCATCCTTTAATCAGCTATTTTCAGAGTTGGGGAGATCCTTCTGGATACAATTATTCTCTCAGAGGTTTAAGTACAGGCATGGCATAACATATTTGTTCTTTTTTTTTGCAGCATATGGATTTGATTTGCACATCTTACACATGTCCTTGAGAAATCCTGTCTAAGCTTGAATATTGAGGTGTGAGGAATGTGGTAATTTAAGGGTACATATACAAGAATAGCAAACTGTGGTGGCACCTGTCACTTCTCCTTTTGACCCATGCTACAAGAGTTAGTCATAGAATCATAGAATCATTTAGGTTGGAAAAGACCTTTAAGATCATCAAGTCAAAGCATTGTTTGAAGTACTGTTGAATGAAGGTTCACTAGACGGATAACATCACAGCACCATCAGAAATACAAGTACTTGCTTTGGTCTGATGGATACTGCTAGTGATAGAAATTGTGTCTAACTCCTCACCAAGTAAATTCACCTGCCCTCAGGAACAAAGTGGCTTTTAAAATGAAGCCCGATGTTATCAGAGGATTCTCCAGTAAGGCCAGCTTTTTAAAGGCAGCAGAATACACCTGTAGGATAACCAGGATTAGTCTCAAAAGATTAAGTTCAACAAGAGCTTTAGGCATATATCTGACATAGAAAAAAATGTACTTCCAACATTTACACCACAGTGTAATCTTCCACTTGCAACTTCCCCAAGTCCTGCTGGTGCCTACGTCCATGCTATAATCATAGAAATAGATAGATTAGATCATAGAATAGATAGATTAATCCTCATTCTGGGTTCTCCCTGCTCCACTCCCATGTGAAACCAGGTCAATTAGGTTTTAAAATATTCCTCAGATTAAACTTTCTGCAAAAGATTATGATGATTGACCTTCCAGGATCACATCTGTGTCCGTTTTACCAATTGCCAGAGCACTTACCTGGCACATTTTTATTCCTTTTCTCCCTGCTGGTCTCAAAGCAGAGAGTTGGCCAAACACACCAGAACAGATTTCTAACTCTCCAGATTCTTGGGTTTTTTCTAAGAAAATTACCCTGCATCTTTCATTTTGACATTCTTTCACTTAATTTCCTTAACTACTGACAGAGCCAGAGAGACAGGTTGTGACTTTTTGGGCTCTTGGTCTAGAAGTACTATGAGTACTGAGACAAAGAATCAGACTCAAGTTCCTGTTCCAGGGAGTAATTAAACACCCAAATCAGAGCAGTTTCCATAAAGTTATTGAGTGTTGTGTGTAAGTCCCTGCACTTACAGCACTATCTTACACATACACTTTTCAGTTATCCAGAAAGTCCGGTCAGAATATGCAGAGGTCTCCTGTCACCCCTCATGTACTCCCTCATGAACAACTAGCTTTATACAGATTTTGCTTAGGGGGAGGTTTGATTTTGTGGGGATTCTTTACGTTGGTTTTTTTCCCTGCTTTGAACATTGAGGTCCAGAAGAATTTTAAACAGCAGCGCTAAGCAATTCTGGCCAATTATCGCTCATTTTATTGCTTTTATTTTGCCTAGAATTTTCCCTGGAGATATCAGACATTGGATGCTATACATCAAGATTTCCACAGAGCAGAACACCCAAGAGTTAAGCATTTCAGCAGTGAGCTTTTCAATGCTGAAGTTCCTTTGCAGATTTATCTTCAGGCGTACTGTGAACTTGAGTCCCCTATAGCCTTTCATAAAAGGCTATAAAGGAAATGCAGTTTGTGAGATTCTGATAAACAAGGAAAGCTGTGTACTTAAATCTGAGCCATGTTGAAATGTGAGCCCCTGGGAATAGCATTAAAAAATAAATCTAAGACAAAACCCAAACAGTTCTATAATGCTTAGATATACATTCTCTTAGCACAAATAAAACATCTTTTTCCAAACTGTGAATGTGTTATTCTCTTGCTCATGGTCTTCTGTAAGTACATCTGAGAAATACCACTAAAATCAGCTGGTCCCTGATGAGCTGGAATTGTACAGATATTGGTACTCTGGTTTAGGCAGTGGTGCCTTTAAATGTACCTCCTTAAACAATTCTTTGGAGATAACAATAAACAAAAAATATTTCCAGCAAGCTCTGTGATGAGATATAACAGATGGGACTGCATAACGATTTCAGCTGATGCCACACAAAAGCACCGCTCCCTGCTTCTTCTAAGCAAGGAGCCCATGCTGCCGCGCAGCTTTGCTGATTTGGCTTCCAGGTGGAAGCGAGGAAATGTTCCTTCCTCAGGAGGAATCCCCACCGCTACCATTTCAAAACAAAACACTCATTAGTAAGCAGGCTCTCAAAATCTCTTTGCACTGAGTTTTGGTGACTTCCAAAAGACACTCCCAAAACTTTGAGTATTTCCTTGTTTTCCCACTCTGAACAAAGCAGCAATACATTTTATTTTCAAGCAGCACTGGACAGACAGACAATGTACAGGACAATGTACAGCCAAAACGGCTTTTCAAAGAGTTTAGCTTCTGTGTTGCTACGGCTTGATGCAGACATCCCTCTGAACCCACTCAATTTTTATAGGCACGATAGCTCCTGGGGAGCACGCTCTGTTCAGATACAGAGGAGAGGTAGAAAGCGGGGTTGTGATCTCCATGTGCGCTCATTCACCCCTCTTCAGAACTCTATTCTGTCAGCAATTTTTCCTATGAAAGAGATGAATCACACTGAAATGTTTCCAGCTTGTCTTCCTCCTTCCATTTGCTTGGATTCCAGATTTTTGCATTTTTTTAAGTACATCATCTGATGTAATCTTTCTGAAGTGATTTTTCATTCAAGTTATACCTTGCTTTTTATGCATTAAAAGCTATACTTTAGGACTTCGGAAAAAAAAAACATTTTGAACTAAAATGGAGGATTCAAAGTGAGTATTCCAGTGCTTGCTTCTCCTCCCATTTCCTTTGATGTGATCCAGGAATAACTCAAGGGGAATGGAGTTGCATTTTACCGAAGTTAGCATAAAAAAGGTCAGAGTCAGAAGGTCTCACATGAATATATTGGTGCTTAATGTAGCTAGCAGAAAATGTTTGATGGATTCAGGTTATTATAGCAGAAGTACTTGTGATGACTGTAGATTGTTTGTAATAGAGAAGCTATCAGAAGTTTGTGTCATATGCTTTTAAAGCGTCGGTTCTTTCTTAGCCTCTGCTTCTGTTCCAATTGCTTCTCCAATCACACAAGTGTCCTGATCACAGCACACTTGGTAGTCAAACAGATACAGTTATGTACCACAAACTCTGTGCTGTGAGTGGGATGCTCTGGTACTAACGCCAGATGTGAGAAAATACAGCACAGCCGCAAGGCCAGAGGGGCACAGCAGGCTTCAAACCTTTCCAAACAAAGCTAACTGTATTATTTCCATGAGATGAATTTAAATAAAACAATTCTTAATGGTAAAATTACTTCCACATATCTCCAATTTGTAAGTGGGATGCTCTGGTACTAACGCCAGATGTGAGAAAATACAGCACAGCCGCAAGGCCAGAGGGGCACAGCAGGCTTCAGACCTTTCCAAACAAAGCTAACTGTATTATTTCCATGAGATGAATTTAAATAAAACAATTCTTAATGGTAAAATTACTTCCACATATCTCCAATTTGTAAGTTGACAATATATTTTCTTTAAAAAAAGTCTTTCTTCAGATTTTTACTGTCATGCATATGTGAGATCAAAGGCAGAAGCTGGCCTTTAGATATTGACTGAGGTGACAGTGCAGGAATGGGCTGTGAACAGACATTAATGAGGATCTTCATTATTTCTTCTGCTACACACGGTAGGGCAGGCATACAGAAATCATTCTGCAGAATGTTGATTACCATGGACATTGAACAAGCTCATACATATCCAAGATAATTCTTATATCCCAGATGAAGCTTTTATTAATGGCTCCTATGAAGATCTTGAGGGTTTTGTGGTGGTGGTGGTTTTTTTTCTTTGACAGGTAACTTCTCTTGAGAGAGAATAAACATGAGCTCAGTAGTGCTAGTTACTGGGATCGAATTCCTAGTTACACTGAAGTTCTTTTCACATTGCTGCAATAAGGTGGGGGTATCATAACTGCTTTAGGTCCCTTTACACAGCTAGAAGTATAGAGGTATTAAAGGCACCACAGAGTGAATGATAATCCAGCCATTATTTTTAAATCATTGCATTCCTTCTCACAGCACTGAGATATTTAAGACAACTCTGACACACTTCGCTATGCTTGCCTCTCTAAGTGCCCTCCTTCTCCCTTTCACCTGTAAACTTCCTAAACACACTATAAATACCTGCTGCCTTTTTTCTTTCTGTTTCATCCCAGTGTCTCCCCAATTCACCTTATTCCAATAACATTTAAATCAAATTATTCTTGTCAATAGAAGTTGCCTAAATATCTGTTTCTGGGGGAAGGTATGAGGTAGGTGTTTAAGCTTCCATTATAGACAATGAATTGAATTAGTACAGTCAGTGGAGCCTAGAGAGAAATTCAGCTGACAAGAAGCTTAATTCAGTTGACTAAAATGTAGGTACTGAGTGTTATTTTAGCTGTTCTAAGGAACCTGAGACACATTGTCATTAGGCTGTCAGATATGACAAAGTATCTACAAGACACCACTTTCATCCTTGAGCAGTAGACGGAAGCCAGCTAAGATACCATAAAGCATCTCAGATAGCCCTAGATATCAACATCTAGGCACTTGTATCCTCCCCTCGGTGTGGATGTGTAAAACATGTTCTTTAAACCACATTTATGATGATGTTGCAGCTTTTTTGTTTTCTTTTAGAAAAAAAAAAACAACCTATATCTCTGTTACCTTAATTTAATTTCTATCTTACAAATTCTAAAACTAGGAAGCCCTTCACATAAGTAACATCAAGAGCTGACTGAAGGGGGCAGGAAGAAAACACTTTGCCAGGATAAAAACTAGAGGCAGTTGTCTCTAGTCAGTTAGAAGAAGAAGAAGGAGAAAAGCTTAATGTTGGAGATGAAATGCAAACTCTGGGCATATCTGTTCTGACTACCATAGAACCATGGAGCACAGAACTAGTCGGCATTTCTTCTGCTAAACAAAACCACACCAGGATGCACTCCTTGATCCTTTACCTTACCGGTATAGCATGATCATACCCATACGTTATCTTACCATTTACAGCAGGGTAACTGCATCTGAACTCTGGAGAACAGTTCCTGTCCTGTCTTACTTCCCAAATGGTGCCTGAAATTGTGGGACTTGCTAGTTGCCTGACTGTCAAACACTGTTCTAACAGTTTAATGTGATCAAGTTCCTTTCTTTAACTGAATAGTGCTGACATCCAAGGCATAAAAGGAACACTCAGAGATGACACAAGCAATGCAAAGAAATTAAATTAATTTTTTTCATCAACTTTATCTAAAGAAGGGATTGGGTGGATTCCCACATAAGAACCCTTGTAGGGGATGGTGGGACTGATCAGTAAATTTCTCTGAAACAGAAGAAACAGAGGAAGTGAGTATGGTACAAATAGACCAAATGAACTCCAATAAATCACCAAAACCAGAGAGAATTCACCAAATTATCCCAAAAGATCTGAAGGATGGAACAGCTGAACTACTAACAGCACTGTGAAACCTCTCACTGAAAACTTCCTTGATACCTGAAGAATGGAGGCAAGCAAACACGACACCAATTTTTAAAAGAAATTCCTGGGAACGTCAGGAGAACTTACAGGCATATAAGATGAGAGCTCAATGTGACAAAGCAGCAGAAGCTTTAATAAAAAACAGATGTGAAAAATAACCTCTGAGAAGAGTCACCTGTAAAGGGGACACGTGCCTTACAAACCTCTTGCAGTTCTTTGAATGAGCCAAGTGGCACATGAATAAAGATAAATTATCTGAATTTCCCCAATCTTTTTGATAAACTCTCTCACTAAAAGCTTTTAAAGAAATTAAGTTGTCACAACAGAAGTGAACATTTGCTAGCAGAAGAGAAAACGTGCTAGCTATTTAATACAGCTAAATAATTGGCAGAAAGATAAGAAACAGTCAAGGTTTTCTAATACTGGAGAGAGGTCAACAGTAATTGAGGGCTGTGCTGTTTAATAGTTTTATTTAAAAAAATGGAAAAGCAAGCGAGCTGTGGTATGACAAAGTTTCACGTTGTTATAAAGTTAGTCATGCTAGGAAGAACAGGGCCTAATTGTGAAGAATTACAGTGGCCTCCACAAGATTCAGTACCTATGCAATTAAATAGCAAATGAAATTCAGTGTACATAAAAGTAAGTAATGCACATAGGGGAAAAAAAATATCCTAGTTTCACATAAAAAATGATGGGCTTTGAGCTGAGTATTACCACTTAGCAGTGAAATCTTGGGATTATAATAGATAGTTCCTTGAAAACATTGGCTAAGTAGTCGGTAACAGTCGAAAAAAAACCAACTCCAAACCCAATTCTTAAGAATTATTAGTAGAACAATAAAAAATACAACAAATATGACTGTGCCAGTATACACATCCATTATTCACCCATCCAGGAACACTCTGTGCACTTCTGGATTGTTTGTCAAAGGAAGGGCATATTCAACTTAGAAAAGATTTAGAAAAGGATGATCAATGGTGTGGAAGAGTTTCCATATGTGGAATGACTGAGTAGGCTGGGGGTCTTCAAACCTGAGATTGCGTAGGAGTGTACACCAGAGATGTACAAGCCATACATGGCATAGAGGCAGTGGAGATGAATTGGCTGTTTACTCTCTCTTCCTGCATGAGTTTAATCCCAAAAAGGAACTCAGCCTTTTGGACTGAAATATTATACAGTTTAGATCAATCTAAAGAGTCAATCAGTGTAGAAAGGGCTGCCTAGTTATCTTTATTTATTTCACTTTTTTAGTTCTCAGTTTTTCAATACTTAGAAGCTGTCCATTTTATTTTTGTGGAGGGATAAAATGGATATATAATTCTTTGCATATTTCTTCTATATAAAAGTCCAATGTTTGGGCAACAGGGATCATAAAATGTGCTACATTAAGCTTATATTATGCAGCATCCTTTTGTGTGAGGGACCCACACTGAATTATACAGGAAACTGGGAATGATGAAG